>JANHGB010044811.1:22933-57734 GCA_026283785.1 Coracopsis vasa
CGTACTCGGTAACCAGGGAGCGACGCCGGGCGCACCGAGGCGCGGAGCAGAGCGGTACAGTGCGGAGTGGCGGTCAGAGGTAAGGAGCGGCTGTGGCGTTGCGGGGCCGGGGGTGCCAGAGTCGCGGCGCGGCCCCCCGCGGGGCTGCGGGCGTTCAGCGGGGGCCGCCGCCTCGGTAAGCCCAGGGTGAGCCATTGGACCGCGGTCAGGAAGAAGGGACCCCCGCATTGGGCAGCTTCTGCCGGCTGCGCACCTTTCCAGCCGCTGCCTTCTCCCCAGAGCCAAACTCTCTTGAGGTTAATCGGAACTCGCTGCCGTGATTGCGGAGTCTGCGTCTTCCTGCGTGGATTTGAGGCTTTGCCCTTTCTGAGTACGGGGGTAGAAAATCCCGGAGGAGGGCTGTGGTTCGCCCCCTGAGTGCACGTGTGTGTTGCAGCAATACCCGGTTTTATGCTCAGTCACACATTGCAGGCCAAAATGTAGTTCTTCAAGGAAGATCTGAGTATTCCCGTGCACTTCCAAGAAGCCTGTGTTAGGCTGGGGTTTCTGCAGTGATGGTGCAAAAAGGACAAGTGCACCACAACAATGATGCGAGAGTGCCTATGCTCTCTGGTACATGTGGTAACTCCCTGGAGGTGAGACCTGCTGAAATACTAACAGACAAGGTTGTTACTAGGATTCTGACAATCATGTTTTCAACCATGTTCATGCTGGGGAAAAGTGCTTGTAAAACTAACTGTAATCTGCTACAATAGACCAGATTTTGCAAACTGATGAGGAATTACTTATGTAAATCACCTACATGACGCTGAGGGAAACTCCAGTGCTCATCACTGTGAAGGATTTGTACCTATGTGGCTCGTAGGGAAATAGTATGTGATGCTTCTGGCTGCTTGCCAGCACTTCTCAAGCTCGGAGCCTGTTGAAAGATTGTTAACAGGCACACACTTTCCTGTAGTAGTACTAGTGATGGATTGTCTGCCTTCTCTCATCTCTGATAATTATTTTCATGATTCCTGTGTGCACTTTAACACTTCAACCAGATCCCAAGCTATAAATGCTGATGAGCTATGTTAAGTATTGCCTCTGGGCAGAGAATATCAGGGTGCTATGTTATTTTAATGGGTAAATGCTGTCTTTGTTTGTTGTACTAAGTGCTGTGTTCTGAGTGACATGACAAAACCTGTTTGTGAAGTGCAGTGTTAAAATTTGTAGAGTTTTTTGTTTTGTTTTTTTTTTTTTTTTCTGGTAAGAGTCCATATCCGTTGTCATATGGAATGTTTATCATACTCCTTAAAGCACCAAAGTTTCCCCTGGAAAAAGGAGCTCTCCAGTCTGAGCATGGTGCTGCATGTTGGAGTGATTCAATGTTCATCTTTGTAAACTCTTGCTGGGTGTGAAAATAGAAGTAATAATCTCTCCACTTCCCCGATGTTCATTTAATTCCTGTTCATAGCGTCTGGGGTGATTTGGTTGGTTGTTTAATAGTACCTTCATAGATTACACTTGTCAGTGGAAATTCTCTGTTGCTGAGTACAAAATATGAATGGATAGGTATTAATAACTGATGAACCCAAACACGTTTTACAGATTTGAGACTATTTTATTTTATTTTATTTTATTTTATTTTATTTTATTTTTAATTAATTTTGATAAGTGCCAGTAATGATTTGGGCTGCTGCACTTAGTACAGACACAGGAATCTCATCATGACTGTACACCTTCATGCAGCATTACTTTCTCTTTATTAAACAGAAGAATCCTCAAAGGATTTTATTTTTATTTTTTTTACTTTGGGACCTTAGAAGCACTTCGTTGTGCAGCAGAGCTATGCTGAGTTACACAGCCTGCCAGCAAGTATGTTACTCAAGCTTACACTTTAATACTGGGTCAGAGAGAGCAGAGGAGCACAGGAAAAGAGAAGCAGCACCTTTCAGTATGTAAATGCAGAAGATAGTGCCTGGCCTTGAGGAGGATTTTGCTGGGTGAGGCACTGAACAAGGTGTGAATTCCTGGAGAACTTTCAAGGTCCGTGCAGCGAGAGTGATCAGTGTGGGTCTACAGGCCAGTTGATCAGTCCCCAAGAGACATGCACATGTATTCACCCTTTGGACAGACACCACATTAACGCAGCTCAGTTATGCTTTGTTAAAGGAAGTCAGTTGTGGTTCAGTTTTTTTCTTTTCAACTAGTGGCTGTGGTTATTGGGAAAGTACATACATCAAACATAAACAATTATTTCTATACTTATCCATTACAATGGCTAGTGACAAAACTTTAGTGCTCTTCTGTCTCCTTAGGAGTCACAAAAATAACAGCAGTAGTGTACCTCTGAAGCAACTGAACTTTTGCTTTTGTTTCACTCAAAGGCACAGATTTAATGGGAAAAACAGAGGAGTTTCTGCTTTTCTATTCATATGGCAGCTGTATTTGCCCCTTGCTCGCAAATTATACTTCAGCTAAGCTGTCTTGCCTGGGAGATGTGCAGAAATACCAAAGAATTGATGCTTACTTGCTTATCTCAGACTTGGCTTGACCCACCCTTTCCTGAGATACCTCAATATTTCTATTTTAGTGGCCTGTTTTTTTTTAGTCCTACAGATGTATCTGTGCAAGATCCTCCTGCTATAGGCAATATTATGCCACAGAAATCCTAGGTGCCATATCAGAATTAAAAGAGAAAAATCAGCAGTGGCTCTCCTACCGTTAACCAGCTTACACATTATAGCCAAACTTCACTCTGTCCTATTTGCCTGCGTATTGTGACCTCTGATCTTAATCTTGGTCTGTCTTTGTCTGTACAGATAGTAAGCTCCATGAGGCAAGGCTTATATCCTGTGTTTGTAGAAGGTTATGAGCTACTGATCCCAGTCTCCTGCTATTACGAACATCTATAGAAACTATAATATATTCCTGAAGAATTTCAATAGCAGCATTACTAAAGTGTAGCATACACTGTATTTAACATTTCATATGAGAAAGACAGTGAATGACCTTTCTGTGAATATATCTAACAATGTATGTTCTGATATTTTTTAGAAAACATAACGAGTCTCTGCCATCTATTTTCTCCTAGAACACTTTGCATTTTCTGTTCAAATGGAATTACAGCTTTCTAGACAAGAACCAGAGTTTCATACCCCTGGAGTTTTGCCTATCCCTAAAAAAGACTAATAGAAAGTAAAAACTAAAGCGTTCTCTTGCTGAAATGTAAACACGTTCATAGGTGTGTGCATGGCTAAGGTCCTACAAATAATTTGTAAATACTAGAGTACAGTTATAGATAAAGGGTATAGATAAACTGTGTGCCACATATGCCATGGTTTTGAATGCCAGATATGCAAATTAACTTGAATTTTCCAAATGAATAAATTGCTGTTGCAAACCCTCAACCTTCTGCAAAATGAGGAACTGTTGTTCAGCTCCAGATAATGCTGAAAAGTGACTAGAGGAACCAAAATAATCTGGACCTCCATAAAGGGCCCAAACTTGTCTCTCTCTTCCTCCCTACACTCACCAAGACAAACAGATTGTAATACCTTCAGGTAACTACTGCACATAAGTCAGTTTGGGGTTGGATGGTCAGTGAGAACATCTCATTTCAGTGTTCCTGTTTCAAAGTGTTCTCAAAGGTCATAACCTCTCTCTTCTTCCACCTTTTTCTATTCAAAAGCAATCCATGCAGTAGAGAAAGGAAGCACAGAGTGACAGTGCTATCAAAAACACGTTTCAGAGCCAAAATTGCATTTTCCATGACCTTATGTGATGCACAGTTATGTCCCATTGGACTTGGGAAAGTTCCAGTACGCACTGACTTGGGCTATGTTGGGTTAAGGAAGCAGCTAGAAATTTGTATCTCAACCATCTGTAACAATTAGCAAAGGTACTCTTCTGTTGGCCTGGATTTTGGAAGACCAGTGAGGAGGTACTGCATTTTCTTTGAAGATAGTATAAGAATCGTTTGGATCACTCCACCCCATTTCTTTATCCTAGCTACTAGTTTTAATGTATCCAGTAGGCATTATTTGCAGCTTGATAGATTTATTCAAATAAGTTTACAAATGGATTCTCAGCCCATCAGCCACAATTTTTAGTATTCTGGGAATTATTTTATCAAGTTTTTTCCACTTTTAACTTTGATTTTATTTCACTTGGTGCTTTTTCCATTTCTGTTGTGCCTTTGTCTTTCAGAATTGGGTTCAGTGGAAAAATCGGTATAATACTAACTGAAGCAAATTAATCTCCACTTGATCTTATTTTCTACTTCCTTTTTACTTATTTGTCTAAGAACTGTTTGCGTTCTTCACTTCCTTAGTCTAACTCAGCTGGTCTTTCAGCAAGTGTCTCTTCATCTCTGTGGAGAGTACGACCTATGGGAGTGCAGTTCACTTCTCATCCTTTATTTCTTCCCACTTATTTCTGACTGATAGCTTTTCCAGTTATGCCTGGAACAGTTTTATTCTGCCTTTCGTAGGTGTATAGTTACTGGACCTTGGACTTAAAGAAGTTTCCAGTGTGTTTCACAGGGGAGAGAGACCCTGTGCTTTTCAGTCTAGTTGACTTCTGTAACTGATTTCCCTTTTATTTATTTTTGAGCACTGTGTCTTTAGATAATCTCCTGACCTGCTTACGTGCTTTGGGTTATTCTTCTAATAGTGTGGACCACATCAATCATTTCCTTAGTCAGAAGTATTTTCTATGATTTGTTTTGCCCACTCTCCTGCCCCACCCTGCTTCTAACTAAAGCCCAATCTAAAATAGCTGGTTCTGTGATTGTCTGATGTTTAAATGCAGTTATGACTTCCAGAAGATTCTGATTCCTGCCTTTCTGTGAATCATTTATTCCTGATTGACACGAGGATCACTACTGCCTCACAGAATTGCATCCATTCCAGCAGTGTCTATCACTCTGGCAGCACTTTCAAGACCTCTTGTTTCAGAAGCAGAGCCTGTGGATCAGAGGGGACCCCTAGCGCTACAGCAGTAAACCATGCTTGGAAATTCTTTCCTGGAAGTGTTTTTTGACTAGATCAGTTCTGTACCAGTGTTTCTTACCAGGGAAGTCTGCGTCTTTGTGCTCCAGCAGCTTGACCTTATTTCTGTTATTATTTAGATTCTGTTCAGTGCTATAGTTCTTTTAGCTATTCCACTGTATTTCTTGTATCTATGTAACATCTGACTTCTAGCTGCAGGAGTTTCTTGAATTTATTACTCTGTGTTTTTTGTCCTCTCAAGTATCTCTTTTTGTATGTCCCAGATTAGAAACAGTCCTTTTGCTGCTTGCCACCTGTCTATTTCTCGCTCTTAACAATACCTTTACTTATTTATCAATGTTTATTGTTGCTTGTCTGGAGTCTCTTTATCCATTACTGCTATAATAGGAGATTATAGAAGTCTAAAACTCTTTCCCGGTACAACCATGCTTTCACATCAGTAGTAATCATCCCCAAGCTGCTATATGTGGCATCAGCCCAGTGTAATGACTATCTGCAATTCGTGCAAACATGCAGGACAGTCAGAGAGTTTTTTACCCTTTTGTTGTTCAGGTTTATCTTCAGCCATTGTTGCAAATATCATATGTTGCCTGCACCTAGCAGATGTCTCTTCGGTTTTCTGGAACCGGGCTGCTGTCAGGCATGTCTGTTTTATAAATTTTATGAACTAAAAGATAAAATACAACCTGGTCTTGCCAATGGTACTCTAGGTTTACAAATAAAGGGAAAACATATTCTCTTTTTTAATTGCAAATAATTCAAAGCACTGCCAAGCATAATGAAAAAATAAGGATTACACTGGGAACCTGGAAAAGTTAGCCCATAATAAATCTAGTATTTTTCTTGTCTCTTCCATAGAGCAGGCTTCCTACTTTTCTGGCACTTGAAGAAAGAAACAGTACAATCCAGAGAATTGTAAACTTCATATTACTATAGCAGATTGCTAGGCCTAATGGCTTTCATATGAGACAAGTTTGTGTTTCCTCTTTTCATCTAAAAACAGAGTACCAGGACATTAATATAAGAAAATAATGTCAGTGTAACTAACTTCAGCCATTAAATCCAGATAAGTGGCAAATGTACTTAAAAAAATCTAATTTATATGCAAAACTGTTCGATTTCACTCTTGCGTATTCATTCCCCGTATGTTCAGGCCAAGAAATTAATAATTAGTAACAATGAATAATCACTTGTTGAATGCTAAATCACAGAATAGCTCATACAGTCCCTCAGGTTTATTTCAGGCTAAGATTTATAAGATTTAAGCTGTACACCTTTTTAAAAACTTCTGCCTTTTGACAACACATCCATCCGAGGTACATCTTTTTGCACTGAGATGAAAAGGTCATTCTATTTATTTATTTTGTGTAACAGCCATGAAAATGTTTAGTTAAGATTTAGTGAAGATCTTAGTGTTTACAAAACTGAGGAACATAATTTTTCAGTAGCAAAAAATCTTTTCTTGCAGGCTTTAACTATATGTAGAAATCAGAAAAAAATTTCCTTCTGCATTACATTGAATAGCTGACCGTGCATGTAGTTTTTTCTTGTTCTCTGGAGCTTTAGACGTTGGCTGAAGACGGGCAAGAAGTGTGTGTGTAGCTTAGTTTCATCTGTCTTGATGATGTCTTAGCTATTTTTTTTCTGCCTGTGGAGGTGGCTGTGCACACAAGAATCTCTCCTTCCCACCTGTACTAACTTGGTGCCTTCTTTAAATGAATTAATTCCCACTGCTTGCTAAGGAGCTTTTGAATGAGGAGCCATATTTAGAACAGCAGATTCTGCTTATGTAGCTTATAATTTAATATCAACTAGATAAATTATTAATTGCAAGTCTGCCATTATCACTGCACAGTGACTCAGCCTGCTGTATGAGTAGATAGAACATACATCTTCATTACAATTTCCCAGACGCTTTTAACTTGGAGTTGGATCAGCATCTTCCACAGCTCCTCTAAATCTGCTCACATACAGCTGATTTACACCAGCTCCGTCATGGTGCGAGTGGGCTGGTGTTCTGATATTGTTACTGCTCTTAGCCAAAAAACAGTCAGACAAGATGTTTTTTAATACTCCTTATCTCTGCCCAACAATTAGCTTAGCAGCTCGCTATTAAAAGTAGCTGTACCTCACTTACAGTACTGCTCAAAATATTAGCAGTGCCACTGCTGCAGAAACAGGGCTTCATTAACCCACTGTGTTATAAATATTTCTGGGTTGGATGGGGCTAGACAACCTGATGTTTCATTTAATTACGGCAAAGAAAGCGAAGGTCACCAAGCTGGCATATGTGTATATGTGGGCATGAGCAACAGAAAACCTCCTCTTGCTCCTCATCCAAGTCAGGCACTGTTTGGTGTTTGCAGTGGAAGAGTGGTGCTTACCGATGTTCTGTGAGGCAACTCAGCCACACCACAGGACCCTCAGCCGCAGCCTGTGTTGCAGCCTAGAGGTGTGCTGGTGGCATGTTCTCTTCACTAGCTGTTGCAAGGTGAGGCTTCCTAGCTTCCAGAGTGCCTTTCCGTGTTTGGGAGATGGTGATTGATATGCACAGTGTCTGTGCACCCTGGAAAGGAGTGGGACAAAGCCTGAAAGGTGGGGAAGGGGTATGGAAGGGAGGAGATCCCTGAAGAAGAGAGGCATGCATGGGATGAGGGTGGGGATAGGAACATCTGTATGTCTTGTGCAAAGTGTGGACATATGTAAAAATAGCAGTAACATCGTCGGAGTAGGTACTGGGATCAGTCTGTCAATGGCATGCAGGAGTGTAGCTTGTGTGCATGGTGGACTTTACTTTTTCCTACACGATGACCCACAGGAAGTGTGCTTCCCCCAGCTCCACTCATTTAAAGCCAGCCTGGGTCTGCTGACCTGAGCAGTGCTTATGTATCCAAAATACAAGGTAAACATACAATAAAAACATCAGTAAGAGGGAAAGCAGGGAGTTCCCTTGGTCAGGCAGGGTTTGAAGGCTCAGAAAAGGAAATATTAAAACGTGATTTCCTCTGGCAGACCTTACATGTTGACATAGCTCCTCTGGGACAGTTCAGCATGCCTAAAGCTGTATGGCCTAAAGGCTTGTCTGTCTGAAGTTGAAGGACTCTATCCTCTGACAGACCTTTGGGCTAGGGAAAGAGGAAAGTGCACAGCGCCAGTAAACCCACTAATATTTGTGATATTGATCAACTGCATATCATCCTGAATTTGGGATGCGTAGTATGAATCAAATTATTCTTGGTGTCTATACACTCAGTATAAACAGCTGCATACATACACAACATGTACTTGTTCTGCAGAAGACAAGATGTTATTGATAACATTATCTGAAGAATCTAATTGGATCTTTTTTTTTTCTTAGACCAGATTTATAGTCATGTAGATCTTACTATATCAAGTTCATATAGCAGTTCTACTTCACACCTTTGATGTTAAATGACACCAAATACATCCTTATACACTTGAAAAGTGAATGTAAATACAATTTTATTTAATAATAAAGCATGTGAATCTCAATATTTCAGATTAGAGCACATAGTCCAGTGGAGTTAGGGATTATTCTGATCAACAAGTTACTATTATGTGCTCCTTCATAGCATGGTGAAATAGAATGAGTTGTACAGCTTTTGAATTTTGCAAGTGTTTTGCCTTTTCCTCCTTTACGCCTAATATTATTTACATCAAGAAAGTATTACAGTATTATTTTTACTATGTATAACATCGTTGTTAGTTCTTAAACAACATCCACAAGCATCCTCAGGAAAGCATTGATGTCTGGTGCATTGCCAATTGTTTTTAATGATTTGTTTTTGCAGCTTCATTCCGCTGACGATTGCCAAGCAAGCTTTCAGCATTAATTGTGTCTCTGGCTGGGGTGTACTCTATGGCTAAAACATACCTCTCTTTATGTGTCAAAACAGCTGTTAAGACTCAGAGTTTTTAGTTTGCAGAAGTGGTAAAAGTTTCCCCTAAGCCTTGTTCTTTCTCTCTCAGGTGCTGAGGTTGCTTGCCTGTGGTGTTTCCTGGCGCTGTGAGGGCTGGTGTTAAACTGGAGGCATCTGACTGCCCCAGACAGAGGGTTGAACCCTGAAAGATCCTAATCTCACTGAGGTCACTGGCTTGGAGGGAGACCTCTGTCAGAGAAAGTGGATACGCTGCAAAGAGATCATGGCCTCATCCCGACTAGTGGCAAGATCAAGAGATATTGCTAATGTCATGCAACGACTTCAAGGTAAGAGATTGACTCAGACTTGCGCGCTCTGCCACCCATTCATAAATGGAGGTTCCTGTTTTTTGCTATGGTGCAGAGTCATGACAGTATTTCTGAAATTTAATAACTGTTCCAAACTTATCTACTGGAAAATATTTGTAGTATGTCTGAAAGACTCTGATTACAATAGTCCTTTAGTGTAGCATTAATAGAGGTGTTTAAAAGCACAGATATTATTAATCCATGGGACAGGGCAATGAATTTAAGATTATGAGGCTGGTTTCTGTTTCCTGCACATGATCTAATTGTTCATCAGTTTTCTCATAGAAAAGAGAATAGAAATTATATCTGTCCTTTTTTCAGCTATGAACTCTACAGGTAGATCTGCTCTACTGATAAACTAATATTTACTAGTTTAGCAATACTTGCTGCCTCTAAACAAGAGCTATACGTCATTATGCTGTTAAGCATTGAAGAATTCATAACTCGGCAAGCTAATTATTAGTGCTGAAGTTGGTAACCTTTTAGGTAACATACTACAGGATGTCTTTGCAGTATTCATTGAATATTCTTTATGGTTTTAAGTTCTTATAGTAAAGCATTAATAGTCTTACCTTTTTAGAAGGTATACATCTAATTGCTGCAGCTAAAACCATGCATTCAGAATGTATGTTTTTGTTCAAATGATGATACTGACTGAAACAAAACGTCAGTGCTGTTGTACTGTTTCACTCCTAACTTTTAAACTTGACTATAAATCTCTGACCTCTTACTTTCTTTACACACCAGCTTCTACTGACTTCAACAAAAGCTTACAGGCACAGAACCCTTGCTGCCTCTCTCTTCATCTCCTAAACCTGGAAGCTTTATTTTCTCATGGCTTTTCCTTCCATTTATTGTTTTTCAGTTCAGGATATCTAAACTCAGCTTCCAAGCCACCAGCTACGACTAGCAGGCATAATTTCCATGTAGCCTCAGTATATAAATAAAGGAGTAAACAAAGATGCGCGGTCTGTCCTATCTAGACCTGCTACAGCACTTTTGCAATTCCAGAATGCTTCTGCTTGTTCCCCAGCTTGTTGTACAGTTACTATCTTTTCCCTTGTTATTTTTATTTGTGTTGGCTAATTCTTAGGCTGCAGTCTTACTAAATGGTTGCTCAAAGTGCCCACAAACATAGTGGGGAAATATTCCATGCCCAGAGAATGTGTGGTTTAAGCATTAGGATAAGGCACTCCAGGATGATGCAAATGAATGAGAGTGCAAGGGTGCAATGAGGCAACCTTGCCCACAGAACAGGCAGGGGTTTTAGTAAACTCTGTGTGTGTGTGTATATATATATATATATATTTATATGTAAAAGATGTCATGCTCTTAATAAGAATTCCAGGGGAAAAAAAAAAAAAGAGTTTTGAAGCAAGAACTGAAAAAATTACGAAGCTCGGAGACTTTCCAAGGTATATGAAGAAATGGATGTGAGAAATGGCAGAGGTTCTTGGAGGTTATGGAGGCATATATGCAAAGGAAGGGATCAAGGAGCTGAGCTGTGTTCAGGGCAGGGAGGATTATCCAGGCTGGTGCTCTGTAGCAGTGAGTAAGGAGGATGCTACATGAGGTATTTACAGAGCATGTGGACCTATTAATTATCAGATTGTTGCATACTAACTTTCTAAACAAAATGGCTGTTCTGTTAATTTTCACTTTAGGTATTTTACATACTTGTTTCTAATTTTTATGTATTTTGCTCTGTTGAAATCTGATATCTAGTTCAGTCTGCTTTATGTTTGTGGGCTTCATCTTTTTGGAAATAAAGCAAAAATAATGAAGTGACCTTTTAATTGAAGACATTTTAAAGGAAAACGTATGAAATAACAGCAAATTTGGCATTGTGTGTTAGTTTATAGTCACACCTATAACTGGATTCTTTGCTTCTCAGATGAAATCAGTTCAGCTTTATGTTTCTGGGATCTGAGTTTTGCTGCAGAAGCAATACCTCAATAAGTCACCTGTGCCAAGATTAGAGTGCTTGGAGCCGAAGTCTTTTTTTAGTCTGTAGTTCTGCATTATGGATGAGCATGCAGTCTGCAGTGTGACTACGTTAGCCCTTGTGAATTAAGGTTGCTCTGCCTTTCAGAAATTATAGTCAGCTGAAATAGGAGCAGATATGAATATAGGAACACAAAGATGTTTCTTGTCGTGTTTGCATGGCAGCCCAGAATTGATGCAGTTGGAGCCACTTGCATAACTGGTGGGAGAGTGTAGGAAAAGACCAGAAGAATGCCACTCTTCACTGGGATTCTCAGCACCAGTATTGAAATCTCTGTTGTACATCTTGTAAGTGAATGCAGTCACATCAGCTGTCCTAAAAACTGTCAGTGAGCAACAAAGTTGGTTCTGGTGGGTTGTTCTGGTAGGTTTTGGTTTGGTTTGGTTTTTATTGGATTTTTTGTTTGTTTGGTTTTCTTTTGTTTATTTTGTTTTGTTGGTTTCTGTTGGTTCTTGTTTTGTTGTTTTTTTTTTTTCTTTGGGGTTTTAGGGGGGGTTTGTTTTGTTTGTTTGAGTTTGTTTGTTTGTTTTTAAAAAAGCCCTCCACTTTCCTTTGGTGATTATGACAGTTGCAATACACTCTGGAACTGTTACAGAGTTTTTGAATAAGACTGCATATCACTGCCTCAGAAGTCCACTTGGGACAAACAATCAAAAGGATAATGCAGTGTTCTGGGCTGTGGGTTTGTATGCAAGTGGATATACAACCTGTCTCGTCTTGTAGTGCTCAGTCAAAGGCTTGTAGCAGTATTGTACTCTCTGCCCAGAAGTATGGAGGATCTTTAGTCCAGGCCAGCAGGGCACAGGAGAAAGGTGAGCACTGACAATAAGATTTACCATCTTTAATTTCATCATCTCTGTCATCCTGATAAAAATTGAGACATAGGGGTATTCATTATAGCTCAATCTGCACTAAAGGGAGAGAGGCAAGCCACTCCAGAAGGAGTATGATCTTTTGTCACTTGAATTTTAATTAATAAGGGTATGTTTTTGAAGCAAAAATCCTTCCTATTATATTTTAATTCTGGGAATTTGGTAACATAGAAAATAGGCAAGGGTTGCAGAAAAGAGTGGTCTTACCACTTTAAATGGAAAGGTAGAGAGGTGGATCTGTGGATGGGCCATCTCCATAATAACCATAGTCAGGAAGGTAGGTGTAAATCCACAGAAATCATAGTTGTTCTCTATCTCACTCTTGTTAGTCACATACCTTTAGCTGCATGTAACATCTTTCCTCTAGCTTCTGCTTACTGCATATCCTTCCCTCACCGCTCGCTCAAGCTATGCTACCCTACTCAGTGCACAGGGGTTGCTAAGTCCATCTCACCTGGCTCAGGAAAGTCTGGCTTCTAGGAGCTTAAATGGTGGCGTGACTGCTACAGGATCTAATGCAACCTAAGGCAGGTGTGTAAGAAGGGTGTAATTAATTTTCTTAAAGTGCTTATCTCTCCTCATTGGCTAAAGAGAGAGATGAGAGAATACAGAGATGACACCTGATGTTTTTCATTCCTGAGCTTAAGCATGAGGAACCCATCCTCATAGTACTACAGAATGAACTGATGTCATTCTTTCATGTAATTATTTGCATAATTTATTCCTTGCTAGCACAATTCAAGGTTTTCTACAGTACCTTATGCTTATACTTCCCTGTTCATATTATAAAAGCACTCACAAAACCCAAGCAGAACCAGTGTACACAACTGATGAGTTACATTCCTGGAATAGTCTTTGGGATTACTTAAGGAATTAGATGCCAATTGGCACAAAAACACCGCTCCTTAACTTACAGGAAGTGCAAGTTTCACTAGCATTGAAGCTGGTCATACACTGAAGATAATTACAGCATTTTTAATAGCTGCAAAAGTCAAAGCATGGAGTGTTGGAAAACAAGCTAGTAAACCTCTTATTTCCTTGTAATCTCTGCCATCATGAAACTCAGCCTTTTCTGTAAGTACTACACTGTTACACACAAACTGCAATCATGCTCATGCTGTTCTGGAGAAAAAAAAAGAAAGGAAAAACTAAGAAAGTCAGTGTCCCATTCTTCTGGACCTTGTCACTCCTGTATGCTGACTTGCTGTTACTGGCTTGTAAGGTGATGTTGAACAGTCGCTGTATCCTGCTAGTAACCACAGGCTTTTCTCGTTCCCCCTTTTCCTTCCCCCTGTTTCCTCCATTTTCTCATTTAGTAGTCTGTACTGGGTAGAGATTTTTCTGAGCAGCACTGTGTTCCTTATCGGGTGGTCTTCCATTTAGTCAGGGACATTTTTGTCCTTAACTATAGTGGATCACAAAAATTTGGTCTGCACTACAATCCTAATGTATATGCCACCCCAGTTAATTTGCTCTGTTAACACCAATATTTTGAGACAGTTATTAATTTTAACCCCATTCAGCAAAACCAGTTCCAGGGTATACAAAGTACAGCTATTTAAACAATATAATGTTATAAGACAATCAATTTGTTGTCTTAAAAAACCTCCACAAATGACATGAAAACATGAAAGAATTATTCTCAGTCTTCTGTTTGTTTCTGGATTGCACCACTGTTCTTAAACAGTTGCAACTCTGTTTTAGGCTCTTAAACTCCTGTTGGCTTGTGGGTATCTTGGGCTTTTGTAAACTCCCCGTAGAGACATTTTATAGTGTAGGAAAAGCTAGGGTGGGAAAGCAAGCAACATGGTCATTCATGAAGACCCACTATGATGGAAAGGAACCATAGTTCTAGTAATCTTCATATGCTCATGAAAAACTTCAGTACACACAGGTCAAATCAGCTTGTAGTCCAATCCTGGTTTTGTGTAGTTACCTACAGCTGAGTATCATCTGTAGTTTGAATGCCTTCCATGTATTAGCACTATTCACAGAAAGCTGTGAGTTGGTTTTCTTGTGGATTGTCCTTCCTTCTCCCTCTTTTCTCCCCCTTACATTTTAGCTCTTCTTTTTCTTCCTTTTAAATCTGAGCATTTCTTTTCCAAACCATACTAATAGTAGCCATTAACTAATCAGTACATCTTTTTATATTTAGCTGGTAGGCACTTTGTTAATATGTACCTTTATCGGTGTTTTCCTTTGGTTGTTTTCACTCTAAGTCAACAGTGCCAAGAGCCACAGTTTGACATTAGGATAAGCTGATTTAACATATACCTGCTACTGAAAGCTAACTTGCTTCACTGTGTTCATATTCCCAATTTTAATTCCACCAGTGCTCTTCCTTCTTTTACCTTGGACCTGAACCAGCTGAAAATTAATTTGTAGAGGTCAGGTTTGGTCCTGGCAAAAACTGGAGTGGCAGGATCTCCCCTTTCAGTGCAGTTTACCATTTTATTTTCTGCAAAATCAAATGGCCAGATCACATTTGTAAACGTGAGCTCAATTGAAAAGGTGTGCTTGGTCAGGAGGGGCATGTTGCACACTTTGCACAGCTGAGTTTTATGCCCACATCACAAATATTGCCCCAGTTAAGGTTTCCTTTTGTCAGTTTCCTGTTATATGCTGATTCCGTGTAGTCCTGGTGCTGCTGCATTTTCTTTGCAATCTCACTCTATGAAATGTCCCAGTTTGATTCTTGCAGCTTTCTTGTATTTAGAAGATTCTTGTGTTAAAAAAGATGCCAGTGTAAATTATTACACAGGTAAGTCTTGTAACTAAGGCAATTCATTACTCATTGGCAGTGTGTTAAGGGAAAATAGACTCTTCTGACTCTACTGACTCTATAGACTGTATGACCTGAAGGCCAGGTAGATCTAAATAATGAACTGGGAATCTGAATAACATTACAGCCCACATGTTACTTAACAGGACAAATTCAACCAGGTTTTCAATTTTTTTTTCTTTTTTTCTTTTTTTTTTTGATGTGAGAAAATTTAAGTTGGTATTACTGTTTCAGAACAAAATACTAAAATACATGATTTATGTTTGAAGGTTAAGACAGATCATAAAAAACCCTAAACATAGCTGCAAGGAAAATCACTAAAGGGTAAAAAAAGAAAGAAAAGAGATCATGTGTTTTCATTCACTCCAACAAAAGCATGTGAAAGGGTTAGGCTGAAGCCAGGGGTAATCAGGTTAAACATTAGTTAACATTGGGTAAGGAAAGTTGCTAAGGCTAGCTGTAAAATCACCATAGCTAAAAATATTTCATTCTGGTTTATGCATATGGAAGCAAGTCCTGTGAGAATCTACATCAGGTTTCTTCTGATTAAGGAGTCCAATAGTTTTAATCTGATGTATTTCTGTCAAAGGTAGGTAAGTTCTCAGCCAGCTGTAGGTATTGCAAAAACATCAGGGAAATGATACAATCAAACCATTTTACTAGTAGCACAAATGACTGAAGTATGCACTGAATTCTAGGTATCATGTATTATGGGGGCTCTGGAGCCCGTAACATAACAGGGATTTGGACCTGCATAAGTGAGTCCTCTGGAGGAGGAGGGCCATGAAGATGATCAAAGGGCTGTATCACCTCTCCTGTGAAGACAGGCTGAGAGAGTTGGGTTTGTTCAGCCTGGAGAAGAGAAGGCTCTGGGGAGACTTTATGGCAGCCTTCCAGTACCTAAAGGGGGCCTGTAAGAAATCTGGAGAAATTCTTACAAGGGCATGTAGAGATAAGACAAGGGATGACTTTAAACTGAAAGAAGGTAGATTTAGGTTAGATTATTAGGAAGAAATTCTTCACTGTGAGGGTAGTGAGACACTGAAACAGGCTGCCCAGAGAAGTTATGGCTGTCCCGTCCCTGGCAGTGTTCAAGGCCAGGTTGGTTGGGACTTTGAGCAACCTGGTCTAATGGCAGTTGTCCCTGCCTGTGGCAGGGAGGTGGAAACTAGGTAATCTTTAAGCTCCCTCCATCCCAAACCATTCTCTGTTTTTTTTTTGTTTCTGTTAGCTTTCATTTTGTGTTCTCAATGAGAGCACAATCCCGGGCCGGTCTGTGCAATGCAGCATTTATTTTAGAGAAGCATGGTCCTATTTTTTGATTTTTAGAGTTTCTTGCTTTGTTAACAACTTCCAAGTTAGTGATTTAAAATACTCTTTTAATATTTTGTAAGTTAACATTGGCATCTCATTGCTTACTTTGCTGCTGCTTTTTCTTCCCAAATTAATAATGTAATATAAATCAAAATATTCCTACTTAATTTTTTTTTGCATGCACTTTTGGTGATCCCAGCACAGTTCTCACAGGTTAGTAAACTAATCTGTGATCCACTTTCCACTTTGTTGATGGTCAACTAGGATACAGAGCAGTAAAGATCACACAGATGATATAAATTACAAACATATTTGCATTTGAGTTGCTATGTAAGGAAAGTCAGCATGTTTTTTTTTTTTGGTTGGGTTTTTATTTTTTCCAATTCCCACCTAGGATTAAGTATATGTTTAGAGTAGAAAATGGTTGAGATGGCAGTGTCTCACACTGAGACTGCTTTCATTTGATTCTGGAGGAACACAGTTCAAAAATTTATATTCTTCTTATATGCTTCAATCTAAACACTGAGGACAGGACTCATTACACAAAATTCAGGAGGCAAAACGCAAGAGGAAAATCTTCCATGGATCATTTTATAAGCAGAGGTTAAAAGTATAGTGCTTCTGAAATATAGTGAATATCCAAAATATATGAGGCGAATTGTGTTTTATACAAACCTGTCTTCAGCAGCTCCACTCTGCTCAGTCTAGTTCGACAAGTTTATATGTAGGCATCTACATGGCAGCTGCTTAATGTTGGTTGTGATAAATCCCTATATGAGGCTCAAAAAATGTTTCCAGTTAAGACTTATCTTAAAATATCATCTGCCATATTTGTTACTGGTGTGAAAGGGGTGATATTTCATGAAGTCTAAATAGGAGCAATAATGTGTCAATTTTGAGGGTTTAGTGAAGATAAAGATTTTTGAGAAGGAAAATATTACAGTGATAAGTATTTTTGAGAGCACTGCTTTTATTCTGAAAGGCTGCTAGACAGTTATTGTAGTAATAGCATTGAGCTGGGAGTATCAGGATGCAGAATATCTTCAAAATATGCTTTCAGGTTTTTCTGTGCAGGTTATGACATTTGACATTTGTCTGTCTTGTGACATCTGATTCATTCCCTGTGTTGTATCACAGTATGCTGCAGACTTGAAAAATTAAGCTTTATCTTCTCACGGCTTTGCTGTAGTATTTTCCTAGAATACATCTTGTACATTTTGGTGTATTACTAAATTTGGACATCACAAGTTGTCATCATCATAAATAGCCTTCCCTTTTGGAATGCCACCTCTGTTGTTTTTTAATACTAGAGGATCTGAAAATTACAGGAGGACATGTCTCTTGTCCCTAGTTACTAATTAATAAGCATTAAAATAGTTTTGCAGAGGAACTATTGGTGGTCATGCTTGTATATTGATGTAAGCTTATGTAGTGTAAAGGCAAAATATTTCGTTGAGAAAGTTGTATTGTTTTCTTGTAATTCTGTTTTGCCCTTTTGTGGAAATCAGAGGCCTCACCACCTTTAATTATCAGGGTGATAATATGTTTCAAAGAATATACTTGCAGGTAGATAAAACACAGATTAAAAAAATAACACCTAAGATTTTTAGCGATTTATTCCACAGACTATTTCTAGAATGTAGTTTTTATTTTGCACTTTAGACTTCATTTACTTAAAATATCTTAGTTTCTGTCACAAAGTTTCTTGTGAGTCATATCACAGAATCCTATTTTAGACCCACACTGAAGTTTTTTAGATGGCAGTTGTATGCATCCAAGTGAATCATCTATTACTGTGTGCAAGAAAACAGGCTACTTGTTCTGTCTTTCATCTAAGATGAGAAGGAGCTTTATGAAGGAAATGTCAACAACCTATTAAGAATCCAATGGTCTATTTAAAAAAGAAGAAAGAAGAACAAAAAGTTAAAAAGCAAAACTAAAAAGCAAACCCACCTACACCCCACGCCCCAGCTCTTTGGAATTTATTTCTCCACAGTAAAAGGAGATGCTTGAAATACATTACATTTTACAGGAAGTTATAATTGATTACTTAATTGCACAGGTGATATTTATATTCAAATTATGGTGGTTTGGTTTTGTGTATATTTTATTTTTCTCATTTGTTAGTGGACCAATTTGGGGCTGGTCCGCATGTAACGGTCTTTTTGGAAGGTGTGTGAAAGAGCTAGGGCTAATTGTAAAAGCTAGCCTCCATCCTATCTGTTGAAACAGATCCATGTTTATTTGGGGTTCTCGGTGATTCTTTTAATTCAATATAGGAACTGTTAGGGACCTAGAAGAAAAGCATCCTGATGTTTCAGGATAAGTAACCCCATGGTAAGTGTGGAAGAAAGAGTAATACTGAATAACTACTGAGCAATGAGGACAGTTCCTCCTGGACTCCAGCCTTGGCGCAGCCTCTGTGGAGGCCAAGACCCCACACCTCAACCTGCTTTCCTCACTCTCTTTGGCTGATATCTCTCTCAGCTTTGCCTGCTGAGAAGTCTTTGTTAACATAGCATTGTCAAATATTGTTTGTAGTTTCATTGCACGGGACGTAATCATTAATATATTAAGAGACATAATTTGTGGAACTTCTCTTACTGTGATTTCACTAGATTTTATGTAATTACATTTCAGTATTTATTACATAATTTTAGTACTTTTAAGAGGGTTATGCCCTCACCAATGCACATTGGTTTAAGTGTCTATGAAGAATGTATGTAACCTTTTTATAACACTATTAGGCTTGTGACACAAACCTGCAAAACCTATGAATCTTCAAGCTAAAGACTCTCATTATAATCAGCCTGATACGACATCTGGAACATTTAGTAACATCTATAACTACATAGTCATTGCTGCAGAACGAGAGTTAAAATTTAGTTTACCCAAATCATCGAGTTTCTTTTTAGCTATGCTAGTGGAATTCCCAGGGAAAATTTATCATTGTCTTACAGAGATGCTGAAGGCCTGTACAAACATAATATCATTCCTATGCTTTCTGCACCTTACTCATACAATCTAGCTGCTTGTCGTAATTGCATAGGCTGTCATAACTCCACCAGCCTGCCTGGACGTTATCAAGCACTGGTGTACCTGGAGAGGTAGAGCTTCACTATATAGTGCAAGGACTGTATGTCAGTGTGTACCATCTGTCCATCTTTGCTTAAGGCAGTATTGCAAGAAAGCTGCTCATTTCCAGACCTTGTGAATGCAGCAGCTGTTCTGTAAAGGCTTTATCTTAAGCTTATTAAAACAAAGAAGAAATCTTCTTTCCATAAGGTGAAGGGAATGAATTATAACCGCAATAGTAGGTGAAGAGTATTAGTGTTAGCTTTCCGGTCTTGGAGGGGAAGAACCCTGGTATACAAGATCACAGTATTCAAGAAGATAGGAAGACAAACCTGTGGAGCAAAGCAAAGCAGAATATCTACTTGCTTATGGATGCCTATAGATAGTGCCCAATAGATGAAAAAGAAAAGAAAAAAAATCTCAGTAATGGAGACTGTAGTCTTCAGAGTTGATTGTTGGTAAGAAATTATGGTTATTTGTGGTAAATTCAGGGTTTGGACTGTGCTTTCAGTCTCCCAAGGAAATGAAAGTAAATCATTATTACAGCTGAGCTTGTGTAAAGGCCCATCTTTTTGTTCTGTTTTGGCCAGGATTTCTATTTTACTGTCTCATTTGCCAAATGTCCTTAGTCTTTTCCAGGTTCACGTGCTGCAGCCATTCCCGGTATTGAGTCAGAGCTGAGGTTGGAAACTGATACAGCCAAATTTTCTCTCTTGCTTGACTCCTGTTAATAACAACAACAAACCCCCCTGCCTGTTTAGGTCTACTGGGTAGTCCACAAATACCCTGTGGTTTTTCAGGAGAGAATCAAGAATCAGAATCACTGATTATAACAGTTACAAGCTACTAAACCAGGCACTGTACCAGCCCAATCATTCTCTGTTAGTAGTCAGATTGGCTATGTACTTGACTGCTGTTTGCAGCCTGGATGCTACTATTCCATTCACAAATGAGTGAATCTGATGTGCCTCATTACAGTGAGAAAGACAAGAAATACCTTTTAATGGAAGTCACAAAGCTTGTGCTTCCATCCAAATGAGGAGAGAAATGTTTGCGATGGATCCATTGCAGAGATATGCAGCCCAGTTAGCATTTTTTCCCCTGTGGAATGCATTGTCAGAGAAACTCAGACTATGGTGGGGTGAGGTGATGCTTAAGGAAGCCCGGAGTCAAGCTTGTGGACAAGAGAGACAGAGGTGGGACCATCCAATGAGCAATCAATCATAAATCAGTGAAAAAGCAAACTTGATCAAGCCACTGTTTTAGCAGAGATCTTTTACGCGTAAAGCTTTGTTAACAGATGTGAGTTGCAGTAATAAACCATGGATAATTATGCCTTGGTTTGAGACTGATTAGACAGGACATAAGGCTAATTAACCTGGATTTCTGGCTGCTTTGCATTACTGAAGTTGTGCAATGCAGGAAGAATAAGATTTGAAAGGCATTTGAACACCTAGAGATAGATACTGCCATTAAAAAACATTATGTGCATTCTTTTACGCCTTTTTAGATGCCTTTCTTCCTCTTCAAAGACTTAAGTACTTTATAATCTGATCCATAAACATAGAAATAAAGTGAATTAAAAATCTTCAATGGTATTAGCATTGAAAAATTAGAAATTTGTTATTTGTAAATGTATTTATTACTCTGCGTAGTTGATGTTTCAGAAACCTACTTATTCATGAACTATTATGACCTAACGTTAGTGGGCTGTCCTGGAACTCCTAATTTTGTTCTTTAGTGCTATATCCATTATTTAAAAGTGAAGCCATGTGACAACCTTGTTTGTATTTCTAAAATGCATACCCATCCTACCAAAAACCAGTAATGAAAGGTTGGATTGCTGCTTTTTCATTCAAATTAAACCTTTGTTGAATATAACACTCTGAATCTTACTGTGAAGCTTCTGTTTTCTGCTTCCCAAAGAGACAGAATTTCATTTTGTGGGTATTTTTTTCTGGTTGACTGACAGTATCAGGAGCAAAAAATCTGCTGTTTCTCCATTGCAATCTGTTGTGGAAGGGAGAAGACTTTACTTGTATAATCTGCTTTCTTGGTCTTGCTTTTCAGATTTGCCTTTTGTTTGGATACTTTGGTAAACTTGTACACAGCCTCGTTGCATAATTCTTCTTTCATAATTCTGAGCCTGCCCTTTCATTTGTGTGGTTACTAAGAAAGCTGGAGGTGTGACCAACTGCCAGAAGTGATTTGAATAAATAAAAGGAATCATGAACAGTTAATTGTTTTGTTTACATCTAGTTTCTAAGAGACTAATAGCTCACGCTTACTGTCTCTGTGTGTTTGTATTTGAGATCTTGGGCGCATTTGAATCCTGTGTTTCCTGGGGAAACTTTTGTCTGCACAAATAAATTACACTTCATATTTACCAGTAAGAAGTATTAAGGTTTGGATAGGAAATTGCATACATTTATGAATGAGATTAGATAATGGGATGCCATTATGCTAATTTTTAAGTAGTCGAGGTTTGTTTGGGGTTTTTTTGTTGTTGGATTTTGGAAGAGGTGTGCAAATGTGTAATGTAGTAGCCTGTGAGGGAGGTAAGAACAGGTCGTATCACTTTCCAGATGGGAATTGAAATAGAAGAAGGTCTCATTCTCAGCCACTACTATGAAAGTATAGGATGCAGCATGGCTTTTACTGCAGTCAGGAATAATCAATCAGTTCCTAAAAATTCTGCTGATCTGGTTAAGTACCAGCTTGGATCTACAAAACAGGTACACATCTATCTAGTAATCAGGTCCACATGTACCTACAGGTAGCTAGTAATAGCTATTTGTATTTATTATTAGTAGTTGGTGATTGACTATTGAAGGCCAAAAATAGTGGAACCTGTGTCATCAGGAATTGGAAGTAGCTTGAAATTTCGCTTAAAAATACCAACTTACATATTCAGCAGCACGTTTGAAGAGTGACAATGTAAGTTTCAACAGTATATTTTCTTCAGGTTTTCTACGTTATTATATGTTACTAACCAGACCTTTTGGAAATCGTATAGGCTGCAGTGCTTTTTTAAATAATAATAAAAAAATATTCTTGGCATAGTTTAAATGGCAAACTGCACTGCCACAAATATGCAGCTATTTAAAACAACAGGTGTGACAATACAGTGCTTGTTCTCTGACTGAAGTGCAAACTATCAGCATATTTGTATTTTGAATGAGACAAAATTGGGAGTCTGTGCCATTTTTCTTGCAGATTTCAGTGACATTGTTAATTAACATAACATTAGTGCCACTTGTTAAAGAGATCGTATTATTCTAACAGGTTTATGATGAAGTTTAAAAGTATCAAGCTGAATTATGGTCATGTCACGGATAATGCGAAAGAAAGATATAAACAGACTTACATGAAAATGTGTGTTGAACTTTCTTTGTACAGAAGGAAAAGAATGGAGTTGATTGATCAAAATTCTGGACACTTAGCTACTTCTTGTTGCCAAAGGAGAAAGTATAAAGCACAGAAATCAGAGCTGAGAGGCAGATTAAATAGCCTTAAAGATAAAAAGCTCATTTTGCGCACGCACACACACACACACACATACACACACAGAGACACAGAATGTTCTAATGCTTTCTTTGCAGGAAGATAAACTTGTAATTAGAAGTTAACTAAAAGCTATAAAAAACGGTCTCAAGGAAACAGAACAAACTTAACACACAGAAATACACATAGAAGTGGAAGAAAAAGTCAAATGAAAGCAAAAGGAACGCATATAGCCTCCTGATAGGTAGAAATGCTGAACAAAAAAAAAAGTGAGGAAAGGAGATTGGATGCTGAGAACAATATCGTTGCTTTGAAAAATGAAAATGAAGAGAGAAGCTTCCTTGTATCTCTAAATGGAAAAAATACCATGGCAAGAGTTTTGGCTTTGTTACTGGTTGTGAGCTGTCTCAGTCAACATCTAAGAATATGTTTCCCCTAAAGTTTGGTTTAATTCTAGTAGTTTATTGTGGAGACACTATACAGTATCTGCTAGCAAAAGTCTATCTACAGTCCTCTGAGGACTTACCTCAGTGAGAAATCAAAGCTAGATTTCTGACTACGGTCTCAGTATTCTGCTTCAAAATCCTTACACTCAAAAAGGAGAGGTCTTTAATCTGAATTAGTAATTTTTGTTATGAGCACAATCAAAATGTCTATACCATCGTTACTTGCTTGCTCACTATCAGGATTTGACTGTTTGTTAATTACGGGGTGGTGGGTGGATGCTGGGTGGTGCTTCCCTGATCCTGCAACATTCTAATAGCTGATATTAGCATATAATTAAGACCATGCAGTGGTTATTAGTTCAGGTTCATTTTTTAGTCATTGTCATCTAGATTAACATTCTGGCATAGAAACATTTAACCTGAGATGCTGGTATCTAAAGATACAACTCAATAACCTGTCACTGAAAGCCATATGCTGAAATTACGTGACCTCTTTCATTCTGCCTCAGACCAGTGGTGCAGGATGCCGATCATCAGTTCTCCAGAAATCTTTTTTTTCTCAGTGACTGGACAGAACTGGTGGCTGATTGCCAGCAATGCAGGACATAAGCTGCTTTGGTAGATTTACCCTTTTAAAGCTGTGCTTTATTTGGAGGGAACATTTTCTCCCTTTCCCCGCACACAAAAAGCAAAACAAAAAAAAAAACCCTGTAGAATAAGATTGAGATGAACCTCGTGCTAAAGAGAAAAAAATTGCTATGGCAAATGAATCCCGAGCTTAAGATGTTTAAGTTCATTAGGTTCCCTGTAACCACTGAGAGGACCGACTGTTCTTTGCTGTTCACCAATAAAGACAAAATCAGATTAAAAGTTGTTGGCTAGCGATATAATGTGTGATCTAATTTCTCTAGTTTCCCTTTTTCCACCCATTTCAGTATCAAAATTAAGAGAATGTATACATCTAAACATTTTCCTGTGACTGAGACTCAAAGATTGAAAATGTAGTCATTATAATAGTATAAGCCTCTTACTGCTATATATAAGATGTACAGGTCTTGCAGCAGGTGTGTTGTCTTTGAGGAAGAGCCTAGGTAGTTTGGTGAAAGCTGAAACAGACGTTTTGGAGAAACTAGTACAAGATGCACCAGATAAGACTGTGACCTAAACTGAAAGAATCCATAATAGTGAAGCCAGGAGAGTATATGATCACTGTCATGATCACCTACATATTTTCAGAATTCAGTCCTGAGTGATGGTATGTCTCTTGTGAGCGCATAAGAATGAGAAGTGGAGAGAAAAAAGCTACAGGGAATTTCTTCTCCATTTGGCAAATATTATCAGGTGGATTAACTTTACATTGAAGTAAATACGTGTGTTAACAGATGTGAAAAGCTGGATGCATGTGGAGGGACAGACCTCAAGCTCTCAGCTGAGCTTTACACTGTTTTTTCTTATGCTCAAAGGTAGTTGCAGGTTGGATACCTGCTGCCTCAGGTCATCCAGACAAAAAATACACAAGACCTTGCTGAGAAAATGAAAGAGGAAACACACAGGGACATAGAACGGAGGAAGTTGCCCAAACGAATAAGTTCCGTTTACCTCTTTCAAGAGAAATTTGCATTTTGCAAGTTGAGATTACCTAACAAATTTGCTGAAACAGCAGAAGTTGTGCTGTTCAAAGGCAGCACCTCTCAACAAGGACTCAGCATGGAACCCAGATATAATAAAACTATACTGGAGGGGAAAGTGTTTGAAAGTATAACTACTTCATGTTGTGGAGTTCAGTGTTTTAGTGGCAGGAGTTTGTATGGATGGGAATCAGGGAGAGATCTTTTTGCTTGTTTACCCTCTGCTAATCAGGTTTTGGGACAGCTTCAGTGTTGAAGCTTGGATATGATTTGCAGTATGATACACTCAGTTTACTTGTCAAATGATTTTTGTTGATACGAATAGTGTGCTCCTGTGCACTTCTTTTTAGAAAGTCTTGGGTTCCTGGTGGCCACTTTTAAATTTTCAATTTGAAAATAAATTCTTAAGCAGTGTGAAGTTGGAGATTTGATCTAACAAATTCGTATGAAAATTTATGTATTTATGAAAATGCATAAATCAACAGACACAGATGCTTCAAGTCTAGTTGATCAAATTATTATCTAAACCAAAAATGTTTACTACATTCCAAATATAAGATAAGAATACTTAATGGAGTATATAGTTCACAGTGTCTAATTTGAAAAGTCTGAACACAGCAAATGTAAAAGTGATGTGATTTTATGTTTAGGTACTAATTTGCATCCTTTTATTTCTCTTTAATGAAGTAGAACTCAGCTGACAAGAAACAGCAGCATATTCATAGCAAATTCATTTGCAAATTTTATTGCAGTTGTATGATCCTCACTATTATGGTATTTAAGTTTTACCAAAATTTTAAGGGATTTATTTTTACAACATCCCTGCTTGGAAGGCAGACCACCTTTTCTTATATTTGTGGAGTAAAGTCTATAAAGATCTGCTTATGAGTACATCAAATACAAGAGATGCAGGCAGAAGCTAAGTACCTGTAGCTGCAGATTTCCATGCTTTTCTATAATGATTATGTAACAATTATGACTGATAAATAAACAAGATAAACACATTTCTGTTTTCATCCTACATCTCTGTCATATAGTAATGAGCAGTGACATTTCATTTAATATATAAAAATAAAAATAAAAATACTGGGAAGTGACGCCCCATAAAGAGCCTCACAGACCATAAACCATGACTGTGGAAAAGGCACCAACCCCTCTGCTGCTTTGATGAGAGTTGTAACTGAGGTCATAGCTGTCCTTTCAGTCGCTGTGGTACTCCACCCATTGTTCTCATGAAGAACTTGAAATCATGACAAAAACATCAGAAGGAAATAATGCTTGTGCTGAATTTATGTTTGGATTTTTGTTTGTTTTCTTCAAAGGAGCTTCTCCCTCAGATGATGGTTATTTTTAGAGCTTATGAAACCAAAAGACAACGAACACTGGACAGAGCCAGGAAGGCTGTTAGCTAATATAGTATTGGTGAAAACTTGCAGACATAAAGTAACTCAGTTGGCTTTGTCTTACGCACCACCAATTCTGGATATTATCTTCTTTTAAAACAAGATCATGCTGTGGGAGACTGTGGTGTGGGTGGGTGGTCCTTCTTCAAGAGATCATAAATTATTGTTTTCTGTGACCTAAGGCAAATGTAACTGTGCCCCTCTCCCCCTGTGTTTAAAAATATCAAATTCTGTCCCATTGCAGAACCTTATTTTCTACATGCATTGACAAAATTAAGCCACAAAATAATTTAATAGGGCTATTTTTTGTAGTATTTTTGAAATATTTTATGGCATGCTATCCAGCTTTAAATTGTGTATTTGTTTAGACTGCTATAATTTAGGCTTCATGGCTGCTTTTAAGTTCTTAGTGTGAAACTTTTCTCTGAAGCCTGAAGAGAGCAGAAAATGCTATTAGAACATTTCAAAACTGTTGCCACCTCAGATGGTAATGTTAGATTCTTCAGATCAGTGGCAACTGGTAAAAACCCTCCAAAACAGAGGAACTGCTGAGGTGTCACAAGTTCTTTTGAGGTTTGGACAAATTTCAACATGGAGGAATTAGAAGAATTAAATGTGCACTGGCAACCTGCTCCAGCATCAGTTAACCACTAGGTCCAGTGACTGTGGTAAAATTTCTGAGGGCAGTATTTAAAGGACAGTCAGAGATAGTCTTAGCTGAATTGCAAAGTCTTGTGTTTTTGTGATAACGATGATCCGGAAACATCTTAATCAAATTCTTTGTGCCATCAACTATGTAGTTAAGTGGTGTAGATGAAAAAATAAGTTTTCACTCAAATAATCTAATTTCAGTTTGCAAACTGTATGTAAACACAGCAGATTATTTTGGAGATAGAAGATGCTGTCTTTGGCATTTGTATTGAAGCAGTGAATATCATAGACTCTTTGTATTTCTCAGCTTTAGGGAAAGATAATTTCAAAAGTGATGTCAAAGCTGAGAGTCTGAACTGCTTGATACTGAGTCAGTCATTTGAGATAGGGAGAGCAGTCTGAAAGCAAACCAAAATAAAAGAAATAAACTATATGAAAGTTGAGATTGCCATAAATGGCAATGGAGGAACCAATGACAATTTGAAAGATTTATGGAGAACCTTGCTTTTTTTAAAACAAACAAATATTTGAAATGGTAGAAGAATACCAAACAAGGTATCAGTAATGGATATCACATTGTCAAGTAGGTGGCTGAGTAAAATTATTTTAGTAGCTGCATCCCACATCTATTAAAGAGCACAATGTAGACTGTAGCAACAAAATGCAAAAAGGAAGGTAGGTTTGGGGAGCATGGATGTGTGTATTGGCTCTAGGGAAAGAAAGAATGTCTTTGGTATTTTAAGATGATGTGAAGAAAAAGGTGATACGGCAGAGCACAGAAAAAGGAAATTCCATACTGTAGGTAACTGGAGTTAAATGTCTCTTCTGAGAAGATTAGTTGTAGCCATAGGGGACTAAATATGCTATCTTCATTTTACTGCAACTAGAATTCTGTAGAACTTCATTCAAAGAACTTTTTTTCACCTTGAAAGCTATGGAAATGCTGAAAGTGCAGAATGTACATTTTCTTGACAACTTTTAGTTACCTTTTTCACATCTGTACCTCTTCTGTACTTCATTGTAGCTTGTTTTATTGCAGTAGTTTCATTGCCGTAGTTCCTCAGGCTACTTGAGGCAGTCTCTGATTAATCCGCAGTTAAGGGGGACTGCTTGACCTGCATGGCCCTGCCAAATCAGCCTGCCACAGTGCGCTACTGATCTGCCCTGAAATAGAAAGACTGGCTTAGTCTTTAGAATGCTTCCATTGCCTTTATCTCCAGAGTGAATGTGTTTATCATTCAGCTGGTGAGAAGACCAGTGCACAGTTTATCCAGCAAAATCCAGCACACTGTTCATCCAGAGCATTAGTAGAAAATATTGTCTGGGATCTGACAACACTTTCACTGACAGTCTTGACTACATGTCCATGTGTGTGGTTCTCCATCTGGCAGGGTGTCTCTGAGGGAAAACTGTTGAGACTGTCCTACAAATGTTTCACAACTGCTAGTCCTGGACTGTGTGAAAATTTAGGAGATGCTCTTTTAGGGGACCTCTGAGGTCTCTGAAAAGTTTCTGGAGGATGGGATGGGTGAGTGGTTTGGCAGCTGCCAAAGGTGAGGCTGCAGAAGTGAGAGGTTGGGCTCCTAAAGGAGAGTCCTACCACCCAGACATAGTCACAGCTCAGCATCTATTAAGTCTGATCCTACAAAATATCCAAAGTGGTTTTATTTTAAGCAATAACACCATATTAAAAGATTAGACTCTTTCTTTGATGAGCAGTATTCTTTACTTTAAATTAGCTACCAATTCTAATGTTTCTGCATATTCACATTTAAAAATCTGTAAATATCAACAAACTGTTTAATACAAAACATCCGGATAAGATAGTGGCAGTAATTTATAGTTCAAAATTTATGCATTGGTACTTGTACAGCACTAGGCCTTGTCAACACTTTTCTAATATTCTGCTTTTTTGGACTCATTACTGGATCATTTGTGTTTCTCCAGATTTTCTTTATAATACTGTCAACACAGTGTGTGAGTTGTTCAGGAGAATTTGAAAACTCGGTTATTTCACCTAGGAAGCAAACTGTTATTAATTAATCCAAGCCTTTAATTAAAATTATCAATTCAAGTTTTCATTTGTAAATTATAATTTACAGCTTTTAAATTCTTGTCAGTAGATTTTGAAGGGAAAGATTCTTTAATTCAAAGCAGTATTGCAGTTTGTATTTTTCCTGTATGCTACAGTACTGTTTTGGTCATGTTTTTCTACCTCAGCATCCACAAACCAATGCAAAAAGGTGGTTGTATTAATAAAAAAGAAAACTCAAAGAATTATTTGTATCAGGACTAAAGATGATTTTTCAGTTCAAAATCTTAGTTCATTTATATCTATGTTAAGCTATAGGTGAAAGATATTTGTAATGTGTGGGGGTTCAGTGACACAAGCCCCACCAGACAAGCCATATACAAATATGATTGTATCACAATAATGATAATTATAATTAAAACTCTATCTCAGGGAGACCTTTTAACAAGATTCGTGGAGAAATTGCTGCTGCATGAAAAAAGTTACAGAGTAGGTAGCCGAGAAATACAATGAAGGTGTATGTACTTGGGAAGGATTCTGGCACCCCAGAACTGTGATCAAGAATTAATTAAGGGCATGTGGAGATACCTTGCCAAAGAGATGCTGGTGAGCCAGCACTCTGAAGCCACACTGGGAATCAGAGAGCAAGCATGTACAACATGGCATGGCCCTAAAGGAAATGCAAGTCAAGCTGGGCAAACTTCATGTGGGGTAAGTGGGTGCAGGGACCAGATCTGGGTTAGCAGGAGCAAGCAAAAAGGAAAAGGATTAGTGTTTCAGCTAAATGGCAAATTGAACATCTGGGAACAGCTGGTTGGATGATTTGGCTGAGGTTTGGAGAAACACTTTATTCAGGCTCACAGCCCAGGCACTGGCTTATGAGGTTTATCCTAGCTTTCAGTTCTCATTTGCTGGTAGAACCTGACTGCTGAGGTAAAGCTTGGCAAAATCTGATGAAAAACTGTTACACATTTATCTACTTCCCTATTTATTCTTTTTTGCAGGAAACTACATTTCAAATGGATGTTTCAGGTGGCATTATTATTGTTGTTGTTGTTGCTATTATTATCAGTACTGTTAACACTGAAATGGTCACTGAAATAGTTGTATCTTTCCCAAACAAACATGTGCATGTGCACACACATATTTACGTTGTGCATTCATGTATACATGCGTGAACATGTGCATGTAAGCTGAAGGGTATTAGCCAGGAGCACTGGCAGAAATACTGTCATATTTCATTATTGCTGCCTAAAATGTTGCTCGCTGTGGGGGATGAAAAGGAGCTGTAATCAGTTTGTTTTGTAGGGACACATGCAGCTCTGCTAATGGTATTTTTTTTAAATGGGGGATACTTTAAAGGTTACTTAGCCTAGCTGCAATACATTTGACTTGTAGTATACCTCACCATTTATTTTTTAAAGGCTACTTTTTTAATTTGGATCCCTAGAGCTATATCCGTATCTCTTTATCTAAATAAAAATGGCCTCATTTTCAGAAATTAAGAGCACCTTCAGCCCCATTTGACATCACGGAGATTCATGTGCTTCTCTAATAATAAAAAATTAAGGTACCTGCAAAATGTCCCATCATGCATTCCCCACTAGAATACTGGTTTCAATATCCTCTGCCTCTCAGATTGTCTTCATGCAGAATTGTATTGATTCATCAGGAAAGCAGACGGCTTTTGACCCTATAGCATGTGACAGCACATTAGGACTCTGCCTGCTTTTATAATGGGAGCTACTAAACCCCACCATTTTGCATTCCCTATTTCTGTGTGAAAGCTTAAGTACTTTTAATAGCCACAGCAATTGTCTATCTGTTTGTTTATTCTTTTGCTGGTTTTTGTAAGAGTACACACCCAAAATCTGTGGATGTTGTCCAACCTGGCTGAGATTTAGCACAAGATAGATAATTTTCCACACTCAGTTGTTCATGTTTCCCAGTCTAACTGTTCAGATTAATTTATTGGGTTTTTTTAGGACATTTTTAAGTTGTGAAGCTCTACTGGTTTCTGGCCCAGGGAGGTAACAGATATCCAGAATTTTTGATTTAAATTTAAAAAATATACATAAAACCAAACAGCGTAATTTTCCCCACATCCAATTCTGTTCCATCGAGGAAGCACTGTGAATGTTTTCAACACTTAGCAAAATCGCATTAAAAGTTACTTTGAGAGCAGTATTTGTAATAATACAGACATCGTGGGGTTTTTAATACTATATTATATATTCATTATATAACACAAAACATGTTATTCTAGAACACAAATTAAAAACAAATATTTTGTGCAACTCCTGGTAATTGAGTGTAAATTTATTTCTGTGTTTGCTTTTTATTCTCCTAATTTTTTGCCTGTTTTTCCAATGTTTGTTTGAGTTATATCTTACCCAATGCAAAGACTTATATAAGGACGGAAATTACTTCAGAGTAAGTCATCATTGCTCCATTTCGCTTGAGTAGAGCACTGAGGAGCTAGCCTGTATCATTATGCATGTACAGCTAATGATACCAGAAGGACTGCTCATGTGTGAAAGATCAAGGCAGACCCTTTGAACAGGCACTGTGTGTTTTACTATGTGTATGGCACCTACCAAGTGTTTGTATTGCTAGGGTGTAATGCTAATATGCATCCTAAAAACATAAATATGTTTGATTAGAATTTGAAATGGGAGTTTTCTGTAGGTGCTGTACTAAGCTAAACATATTAAGGCCACTGAAGAGCATAATACAGTAAATTGGTGTCGTAGAAACGACTGGGACTTATGTATGCGGGATTATCTTGCACCTTGAGCCAGTCAGTAATGATCCCTGGTCAAACCATGTTATGGGAAGGTCTCAGAGAAGCACTCAGGAGAAGTTACAGAATTTAAACATTGGAACTAGATGATCTTTAAGGTCCCTTCCAACCCTAACCATTCTATGAACACTTCCTCCCTGAACTCCTCAGGTATGCTGTTCTCCCTGTCCCTACCTTGCTGCTATCCATGTCCCTATCCCTATGGTGCCGCATGTGGGGAGAGGGAAGAATGATGTGGTGTTATCAGATTGACTTCTGGTTTTTCATTCTATGCAGAGCACTTCTTGCATATCTGCTGGTATAGAAAACCTAACTTAATGATTCCAAAAGTGTTCATATTCTCTGAAGCGAGTGCCATGGGCTCATCATCTTTGTTAAACCTGTCCAAGTAAAAATTGGCATGCATACTTCATACAAGTATGTAAATCCATAGATTACATATTATTATTGTTGTTATTATTATTTATTGAATATGTAAAATATTCAAAATATATTTGCATATGCATTTAATTTTCTAGGTTTAGAAACCTGAATTTCTATGTACATTTGGTAGATGCCTGGTTTTTTTACGAGATATGGATATAGGCCAGAAATCCTGAATTTGGTTATTTCTGTGTGGCTTGATTGCTGATGTTTCCTAAATCAAACAGCAAGCTTGGACTGGTCTAGAGTAGCAGTGGGAAACAATTTTTCACGGCATTTCACTATTAAGCTCTCTCCAGATTAGTACACAGTTTGTACCTGTTGAAGTTGATAAATGCTTCTTGAACTTGGATCAAGGACTTGAAATCTTCAGTGTCTTTCAGGAAGTATAACTCCTTTGCCAAAACAATTAGAAAATACTGTGGTATGCAGCTATCAGTTTTTTGAGGCATAGATCAAGATAGCAGGTTGTAGCACGTAATCATTTCCGTCTCTGTTTTTCTAGTTTCCTGGTATGAAATAATATCAGTAGTCAAATATCCCTATGCCAAGGATATAAAAGCCAAGTGAGCTGAAAACACTTGTTGTAATGCTGTGAATGTTACGTCCCATTAAGCAGCTGAATGAAGTATTTGAGCTCTTGTGTGTCATGTGTTAGACATGTTTGGGCTTGTTTGTTGACCAGAAAGCATTTAAATTTTCTACTGTGTCATAAATAAGAAATATTTCTTTCCCAGACTAGAGAAATAATTCAAAATTAAGTGGTGCAATCTTGGATGCAAAAATTGTCATCAGGAGAAATTCTTAACCAAAGTGATACAGGAAGAGTTTGTATAACCATGGTGTGAAACACAGCATTGAATTGGTAGGAAGCAATTCAGGTCTTGCAGTTGTTTTACAGCCAGACCTCCCTTGAGGTGCAGCCTGGCAGGGGCCAGCTCCTTCTGCCAGTGCCTGGCCACTTTGCCAGCGCCTGGCCCCTTTGCCAGCTCGGTTTCCAAGTCCAGCAGCTTGCATCATCCACCATTGGCTACTCAGTCCATTCTGTGCCCCCTGCCCTACCCTGCTCTGGGTGCTGCTTCTAAGAGGATTTAATAGAGGTGTGTGCTTCACCCAAAGTATGGCTTCCCTTCATGAGTCAAGGATCTGTTTTACCAGCTAGAAACCACACCAGTAAATAAAAGCAAGTAGCAAAGGGCTGGGTTCTCCCAGAAGTGTAGAGGTGGGAGAAATTCACCCAGTACTACATTTCTTTGTTAATGGGATTTTTTTCTGGGGTATGGTTTTATGCTGGTCAGTAATAGCTATATTTTATAATAGCTTGTTTGTCTTGGCAAAAATTATGGAAGAAATCGACATTTTATACTGAAATTAGGAAAACCCATTGCATGAACTGCTGATGGTACCACATGATATGAATTACCATAAGCAAATACTCAATTTTTCTGACATCATGTAGGTATTTATTTATTAGTTCAAAATGGGCTGAGGCCTCTTCTTACTCTACAGTGGACATGCACAAATCAAAATGAGCTGCTGACTTCTTAGGCACAGATCTTGCTTTTTCTCCGAAACTAGTTATTATCTTCAATAGAGGTGATGGATAGGCTAGGTACACATTCTTACTACAAACTGCAGAGGAGCTGAACAAATCCATTTTCTTTTGTTTGAGTAAGTGTTAAAAGATAAGTGCCAGCTATTTGTCACATTCTTGTCATAAGGAGAGTAAGAGGGAAATGTCGTTCCTGTGTTGCAATGGTGTGTTTAGTGTAAGATTTACCAGTTGCTGCAGCCTGGTAGGAAATACCTGTCAGTGTTGTAAACAGGTTCACTTTTTGTGTTCATGAGCCAGCACCACAGTTGCATCTCAGTTACAGCATATGGACATGCAGCTATATTTCTACACAGGAAATTAAATTCAGCTCTTGTGCTGTCTTTTCTGTTGCCATTGCATCCTTCTGCACCAGCAGTATGCACGCTGCTTCTTTAACACCTCTTGAGGAAGTCATATATTTAACAGGAATTCACTTGGCATACATAAAATAAAGGCCAGCACGTTGCTGGACAGGAACAAGGTCACCACTGTGCTGCCTACTTTGCCTGTGCCAGAGCCCTGAAGTCCAAGCTGGAGCTGCTGCTTCCCCTGTGGAGTCAGGGTAGTGGCTACTGCTGTGGGAACAGAAGGGATGTGGCTCTTTGGAAGCCACACTTTCTGCTCCCACGTCTTACAGGATCCATACCTCAAACTGGAGAGGCAGTAATGTTATAATGTATCTTAACTGTTAAGATACTTTGCCTATTAACTCAGATCTTAGTGTGTTTTTTAAAAGTTAATTTAAAACTAAAAATAAGCAAATGTTTGGGGGTGGTAATTTTTGGTGAGCTGCAATTGCCTTTCACCAAGTTCATCATGATCGTGATATCTGATCTACACAGCATGGTCCTCGTGTTTTGCCTTTCAGTATTGTTGTGGTTTAAGCCCAGATGGTAAATCAGAACCACGCAGCTGCTCGCTCACTTCCCCCCTTAATCCCCCGCTCCCAGAGGGATGGGGAGGAGAATCGAAAGAATGTAACTCCCATGGGTTGAGATAAGAACAGTCCAGTAACTAAGGTATAAC
>JANHGB010044812.1:0-44904 GCA_026283785.1 Coracopsis vasa
GCTTCAAGTAGCCTCTGGTGAGATTGAACACAGAACAAATGCACAATTTTATTAAACTTGTGTATTAGTTGTGTTTTGGGATCTGGCTTTTGGGAGTAGTAACTGTGCAAGGACTACAACTATCATTACAAACAGCATGAAACCTGAAAAAGTTCTGACAATTTGCCTCTACTTAACAGGTCTTAGAATTAGGTTTAACAAGACTGAGAAACATGTATCTTGCTTAGAGCAACTGTAAATTAAGAATTTGTTGAAGCAAGGATTTTAAAGAGTTTATCAAGTATTGCTGGCATCAACACTGTATTAATGGAAGTATTATAAAGCACTTAAAATAAAACCCAAACGCCATTTCCTAAGAGGAGACTTAATACCTTCTCTATCCTGTGCCAAATAGAGATACTTAAAAGAATTGTTTGCAGTTATTTTGCTGAAGAATGGGAGTTTTCAGGAGTTAGTCCAAATCTTCTGTTCTACAACTGCAAGTACAAACAATGAAAAGGTGCAGTTGTATAACTCTGAATGTCATGTGTGACTAGTAAGTATTTGTTATCTATAATAATGGAAAGTGTTAGTTTTCTGACTGACTTTCAGAGAACATTAACAGTTTTTCATCTTGTTTTTAGTAGCTGGAGTAATTTTATGGATAGAGAAACTTTTCATTGAGGTATTTTCACTGACATTAATCAAGCTAAATAATTTGTTTCATTAAACTTTTTCTTAACTCAAGATGATACTCGAAATTGAAGTGGAAAACAAATTACTGTGTTGCTGTTTTAATTAAATTACTAATTTGTATGTAAACTTGAAGCACTACCTTCGGCAGGTCTATGGTGAAACATCGTAATGAAACCTGACAGGCTTAGGAATTTGTTTCTTCATGTGCAAAAGGAAAGTTACGAGATTTTTTCTTTCAGTATTGGCAGACATGAAACTTTTGGTATTGTGTTGATGCTTGCAGAGCATTACTTATTATGAAAAGGAGTTGAGCAACCTTTGTTTAGTTCTGGCAAGCTGTCTGACTTAAGTGTTAAATAATTCAAACAGTTCTGTAGAAGAATCTGCTTTTCCAAAACCGTTACAGGTTTGCCCTGTTTGTTGCAAAATTTAACAGAGGAAATGTTTCATGATCTGACTTTAAGAAGATTAATAGAAAGATCTGCCTTTGAAATAAGTACGCTTTTAACATATTTTAAAACCGTCTCTTCAATATGTAGGCTATTTTCTACTTCATATGTTGTGCCTGTTAGTCCCAGGAAGTCCCAAGTTGAAAATTTATTATAACAGGTGAATTTTCTCTCTATAGTTCATTATTTATTTTTCCTTTTAAAAAATGCAACAAAACTTTTTTGTTCCTTGATTCATATAAACCACTTCTACAGAAATAAAAATATTTTTTGGTGGAGTTAGTGAAACTTGCATGAAATTTCTTTGAAGGTTTTTATTACACAATTTTGGATCGGAGATGGTTTGGACTCCTTTTGCTGTGTGACAGTGGGGCTTTTTCTTTACACAGCAGAGCTGTATTCTCTCTCTGCTTAGATCAAGCTCCTCTACCAGTATAATTGTTAGCCTAAAACAAGTATACCCACCTTCTTTCTGCTTGTGTTTCTGTGGGAGAGAAGAGCAAGATTATTTTTGTGGTTTAACCTGACTTCTCAGATGAAAGGCAAATTGTATACTATGTTGTATATGAGTTAATGGCAGGATTGAGAATTGGGGTTGAGACGTGGGTGGTTAATTCAAACTTCCTTAAGAAATGAGAGATTTGAGGCAATTTCAGTGAATACCTATCATATCCTTAGCAAGTAAAGTTCCTGTCTTTGCTGTAGACAAAGCTATGACAATTAAGATGATTGTATTTCATAGTCTAAATGCATTTATGTAGAGAAGACTTTTAACAGTAGAAATGGTTGTGTGTCTCTTTATAAAAAAACCTTTCATTAATAGAATTCTTGTAATTACTGCTTTTCTTATTTCCCATATTTTGGATAGTACAGCATAGCTGGATCATTTCACTTTATTCTGCTGTTACACTAACACAGATGGTGGTTTTTCAAAAGTGTAGAAACTGTTTCTTAACGTTGGGATTAATAAATGCCCTGAAATTATAATCATTCTATTTTTCTTTTTTTTTTTTTTTTCAATTTGCATGTGAATACTTGAAAATTGCTGTTAAAATTGTAGGCCATAGTACAAATCAGTTTAACTCTTTAGCTGCTGTACTGGCTAAGAACCTTACTAGGATTTGAATGGGATACATTTTAATAAGTGAAGTATAAGCGTCATATGTCTTGCATAGTTCTCCTAAAATTGGTGAATAATGTGCTAAATGCTTTTAAGGACATGGAGAAGGAGGACAAATGTTATGGTGATAACAAATACTTTTATCACAACGTGATGTGCAAATGCAAGCTGTTCAAAGGGATTTTTGTTAAGGAGAATGAAGATCAGTGATCCTTCCATTTATTTAGCTGAACAGTGGCAACCTGTTTTGCGAGATAAAAATAGAATTGACTGTATCCTTTATATTTCAATTAGTATAGTGTATCTAGTTTCTTAAAACTTAGTCGTTTTATTATATCAGCAACTTTACAGACATAACTGTCTTTAGAACATTTTGAAATATATGCCAAATCAACAATGTGTAGCTGATTTTCAGGATGTAAAATGCACTTTTTTTTCCCCATACCTAAATTATTAGGATTTTTTAAAAGCTTTGCATAAGGGCCAAGTTCAGTCCTTTTTTTCAAAGTTACAATCCAGTCTTGATTCTAACAGCATCAGCAGGGGCACTCAGTTTTTACCAAGGGCAGACATTGGGAAAATGTGTAGTTAGAGGAAATAAAAATCTCTTTCCTCTTCACTTCAATCCCTATCCTTGCTATACAATTGTATGTGAAGTAGTGAAAGTGTTTCACACTATGCTTCTGCACTTTTGTGTGAGTTTTAAGTGTACCAGTCTGTACCATGTTCTCTTGGTTTTTTATTTCCCCCTATTTGATTTAGCACCGTTATGAGGGATGATGTTCAGAAAGAACTGAAGCAAAACTCTTCATACACATGTATACTAAAATCAACAGGTTCACAATCTACAAATGCTATGGTATTGTAAGACATTTATAACCTGAAATATTCTTGTAGTTGAGGTGATAATCTTTTGTGTCTAGTTATTGTTTCATCATAGTATGTCTTACATGTTGATTGCCAGCCTAGGGTTGTTTTGGGGTTTTTTTTTAGTAGAAGAAAAATTTTTCTGTATAACAAGGTTTTATCTTATATTTAGCATGCATTCAAAATACAGTTGGAGTTTTGAAATGATGGATAAAAGTACCATACAGGTATAAAAGAAATTATAAAAGTCAAATACCCTTTCTAAATCTAAGCAGTTTGCTAATATATATTTGCAGGAATTAAGAATGACAGTGCTGACAAACTTCATAAACCAGCCACTATTCCAGCACTTCTACCTAAGTACTTTACAGAAGCTAAGCATCCAGCTTGGAAACCAGATGTGTATTGTTCCTTTTAACAGAGGACAAAACTGATGTGGAGGGATTGGTTCACTCCACGGCTCCAGGGCATCTGTGCCAGTTGGAGGGAGAGCAAGCTTGTACTTGACAGTCAAGGTGACTAGGGGAGAAACAGACGTACCCTGCCTGTTGTTTTACTGTTCCCTTGGGTTTACCTGGTGCTGGAAGTGTTTCACAAAGTGGAAGGTTTGTGGTGTGATGCTGCCAAATTAGTAGGCTCACAGACTATATCGTGGTTATCAAATCCCCATAATGTTCCTAAGGTGACCCACAGTGGTGCAAACCCTTACTGTTATAAGTTGATATTAAAATTATTAAAAAAAAAAAAAAAAAAAAGACCTCATTAGTTTTGCTTCTTATTCCTCCTTTTCTGTTTACTGTATTTTATTTATAGGTGTTGATTTTAAAATCAAAACAGTAGAGCTAAGAGGAAAGAAAATTAGATTACAAATCTGGTAAGTAAAACAAACGTGCAACCAGCAGTATGTTTTAATTTTTATGTTCTAGCATGAATTAATATGCTTGTCTAATACTATTAACTGTAATAAGCTGGTTTAGCTCTTACCCTGTTCCTCCTCTCTGCCATTCCCATAAGACTTAAGCAAAACCAAATAGTTCTTAGAATTTTATGAGGGGAAAGGGGAAGAAGGGGAGCTAAAGAGGTTTCAAGCCCCTTTTCCTAAAAGAATTACATCATTTACATAAGAAACAGAATTAAGAGTTCTACAAACAACAAAAGGTGACTGTGTTAAATAGGCACTATTTAAAAGTGCACTTCCCTGCTGCTGTTGTTTTTTATTTTTTTTATTTTCTGGACTGTTTAAGACTGACTTTAATTGTAACAACAATTTTAAACCAACTGTACAGTGTTTTCTAAACTGTTTTTCTAAAACTTGGTATAGGTAGTGGTGTCTCTTTGGAACTATATTAAAGAACTTTCAAGTGAAGGGCATTCAAGACTAAGTAAATTATATGCACTCAAAACAGCGCTGAGAAGTAAAATGATCCCATACAAATAAGACTACACCTTAACTGATACTGATGTCCTATGACAGAATGCTCAAAGTCTGAGCTAAGTTTTCCTTTCTGGAGTAGTTTACATGTTTCCTGATAATGATTCTCCATGTCAATGATAAATACAGTTTTTAGAGTTCAGAAATTGAGCTTAAGAGCTCCTTTGTTATGCAAAGTAATACAATACATAAACATTTTTATGAGAGAATAAACCAGCTATGTTCTATACATTAATCTTACATACTGCTGTGTAGAAGCTTAGCTTTGGTTTATTAACAGTGTGTGATGCATAATTGGCGTTGTAGTTAAACTGTTAAAGTCGCTAACAGTTCATAGCAGGGTGGAGGCTCTAAATATACTCATTGTTACACTTTTGGGATATTCTGGTGGTTTCTTATTAATTACATGGATGCAGTAAATTCAGCTTACTAACTCCTCTTGGCAGGTCACCATCAACTCTGTTTGTCACACCATGTGTCTGTTTTGCTTCCCTCTGAGTTAACTGCTGCTTCATCTTTGGTATCATCAGTCACCTAACACTTGAATGTTAGTGGCATGTCTTCATCCATCATCTGTCCCTGTTTGGAAACCTGTGACCACAAGGCTGGTAGTTGGCCTAGCAATTGTTAGCCAGGGTCTACTGAAGCTAACAGAGGTAACAAAAAATTCTGATATGGAGATGCTACTGTATGCCTGGTATGAATTCTTGCTATGAAATGTGCTAAGCTTATCAAACAATTTCTTCGTGTTGAATAAATACTTTATAGGAGTGATGTCTTGTTGGAAAAGATATGTTTAAGCCATTATTTTCCACATATTGAGAATATGCTAGTAGGATATAGAAAACTTTTAAAACTGAAAATTGATAGGTTGCTAAAATGTGACCATTACTACTGTGTGAAGCCCTGCTAAAATAGTGGAGAAACTAGAATATAAAAAGGTAGTATTTTAGAATATGATTAATTCCATTAATACAACATTCTGCCAGTAAGTGTCACCTTCTTTCCAACAGTGGCTGTTAAAAGTGGCTGTTAAAAATGCCTGTTAAAATGCTGTTCTTATCCTTAAAACTGTCTTGGCGTACTTATTTTTTGGAAAAGCAATTAGATAAGCACTCCTTTTGCTTATTTCTCCTGTATTATGTTGTGTATGTTGTTGGGATTGTTTATAAACTCTTACTATTATAGAATCGCAGAATCATTTAGGTTGAAAAAGACCAAGTCCAACTGTAAACCCAAAACTACCAAGTCTACCGTTAAACACACAACATCTACATGTCTTCTAAATACCCACAGGGATGGTGATTCGACCACTGCCTGTTCCAAGACTTGGCAACTGTCTCAGGGCAAATTTTTCCAAATGTGCAATCTAAACCTCCCTGGTGCAACTTGAGGCCATTTCTTCTTGTCCTATTGCTTGTTACTTGAGAGAAGCAACTGAAACCCACCTCACCACAGCCTCTTTGTAGGAAGTTGTAGAGAGCAAATAAGTCCCCTCTCAGCCTCCTTGTTCTCCATGCTAACCAGTCCCAGTTCCCTCAGCTCCTTATTGTACTTTCAATTGTTAGATCGAAAGAGGAAGGCAATTTTCCAAGTAAAACACTTACACCAGGTCAGACATGTGTCAAGCAGTTACGTGTGCATGGTATCCTTTTGAAAGCAGCTTTCACACCTGCTGCTGTTAGTAGAGTAGTATACAAATTTGACTTGTCTCCTGTATCCGTTTGCTGATGGAATACTGTGCGCTAAGGATCACAGAGGCGTTTGCTTTCACCTCTAGCTTACCTATTCCTATCTGGTCCCTGAGTTTCAGTCAGGAAACATGATAGGAGCATAATCCTGCTCCTTAGAGTATGAAATGGTAGAGCAGCACTGAGAGCACAGAGTAGTGTCCATATTTTCTATGCCACCTGGAACAGTAGTAGTGCGCCTTGGGCTGCCAGAGGTCGTAAATAGAGTAAATTTGCTTTCACATTGCAGTTCTTGGCTGAAACAAGCTCATATATTCTGTAAGAAATTTGCATGCATGCAGCTCAGGCTGTGGGTTAAAGTAATGACAACTATTGGATAGCTGAAGTGTCCAAGTAAGAGCATCTGTGAATCAGTCAATGTTTTTCCAAAGCTTGCTAGACCAAATAATAGGAACCCCCCTTTCATGCTTTGAAGAATAGGTGTGCTGGCAGTTGCTCAGCAGGACAGTAGTGTGTCTGACTGTGCCCTCTTACCTGGGTCTTTTGGGCACTTGGCTGACAGAAGCAGCTGTCACTTGTGGCTTCCCCTATGAAAGGAGGTGGTTGCTGGAAGCTGTGATTCCCTACCACTAACACCCAGTTCCGCGCTGGGGAGCCAAAGGGGCTCTCTGGTACCTCTGCAGGTTTAATGCCAAGGAAGCCAGTGACCTGGCAAGGAAACAGTTTTGATTTGCTTCTGAAGGTTGTTTAAATTGGTTCCTTCTCATAAAAAGTTCGCATTCTGACAGCTTAGCATTTTCTAATGGACAGTTACTGTCTTGGAAAATCTCTGGGGTGAGGAGTAGTTTGAGGAAAAGATCAGCTATCCTGGAACAAAACAGAATGTAGTTCCTTCTGTTCAGGTCCTCTGAAATAAATAATTACATATAAAAAAAAGATCATAACTATAATTGTGTTTTATGGGAGGAAGAAAGCTCAGCTCGACAAGTAGAATCAACCTCTAAAATAACTTTAAAACATTTTAAAAAAATACTGCTTGTGGGGTCCATAAAAACACAGAGAATGCGGAAGTGTTAAATTAGTCTTAAATTTTTATCTGTGTTTTAAAAAATTTTCTTTCTATTGCCACTGCACACCACCAGTCATAAAAAACTGATTTAACTTCAGAGCCAAAGACAGTTTTGAGTGTGTCCTTGTGTTTGTTTTGTTCGTTCCAGTTTTGAGTCTGTCCGTGTGTTCGTTTAGAGAGAACATTTATGTAAACCAAAAATTATCCAGACCTATTTTAAGATCAACTGTATTTGTATTGTACTTTATGCAGTCTGAAATAGTGCGAATATGACATGTCAACACTTGAAAATGGTCTTTGTGTGTTTTCTTTATTTGCTTTCGTTTGGTGTAATGTTTGCATTTTTGGAGTGGTGTCTAGTTTCTGTTTTGGAAGCAGAAAACCAGTCATGCAGTGGGATTTTATTATGGCAGATGATAGATAGTTAAGGAGTTATACACTGCTTCTGATTACAATTTAGGGATACCAGTGTTTTTCCATTAGAACAATTTATTTTAAAAAATCAATAAAAGAAAACTGCTTTTAGCATTAAAAAAGGAGTAATCTGTTTTCTGGGGATTTTTTTTAGTGGCAACAGAAGCACTGATCAAGTTGTAGTATTTTATTATTTGGACTATTTGAGTTTGAATTAAATTGAGCTGTCTTATTCTGTTATGCTGATTTTGACCAGAGCAAATAAAGAACTAGCAGCCCTTTAGTATCACTTATGAAATTAATGAAGTTGCATACTGTTAGCCCAGTTAAAGAGTGCTCAACTCTTTTTCCAGCATTCAACTAGTGCTTCAATAGCTATTCTTACTAAAATACTCCAGCTGCAGGAGTGTAATACATCGATGAAAATGATGTAACCAACTTAGTTGCTTCAGCACTGCACATGGAAAGATGGCATTGTAAGTCAGATATGCTTTTAATAATAGCTCTGCATTAGGGATTGTATTTTTTCCCTCAATATTAGAAGAATTTACTGCACATTTTCATTAAAAAATAAGACAGGAACTGCTACCAGATGAGATTTGCCACATGAAGGATCAACTTGATACTCTTCTCAAACAGCAACTTACTTAGGTAGCTTGGGGTTGCATTCTAAAATTATTGCAGAAATAGTTTTCCAATTTTCACTTTACTATTAGAAGGCTAGTACAATGTTATATAATGTTAGACACCACAAATTCATCTTAGTTTCTTCCACTTTTCAAAGGAAAGGATTATCATTCTTACAGTCAGAAACCTGTTGACTGGCTTCATTTAAACTTGCTTCATCAGTAGAGGCATTGGTTGCATGAAGTGTGGGGAAGTCAATGACTTAAAGTAAGGCCAAGAAAGTCAGCCATAATACACTATAATTAGCCAGGCTGTCTGTCCATGGGTGTTTTAAACTGGCCACAGTAGGTGGTGTGTCTCAAATAGCCATCAAGGCAGCCTACGAGTTTTGTGTGATACTTGTGTGAACAACCTACATAAAGGGGAGTGCAGTACCTGGGGGTACAGCAGCTGAGAAGAGCAACAGCCTGGGAATACTATAAACTTAAAGATCCTGAGGATGTTGCGGGGTGAGGAGAGGCTGATAGTACCAGGTAGACTTGGAGATACAGCACTCAGCAAGCATTGGGAAACGTGAAGTTGGAGATACCTGGAGTGGAAGAGAGTAATGTTACATGATTGTCTCTATCGCTTACCCCTAGGCTTATCCAGTGATGATGACTGTTTTCAGGGAGGGTAGTTGAACACTGGTGTGTTTATTTCCTCTTTGTTTTTCTAATGTATTAACTGAGTGATCTGGTAGTCTCTCAGAGATGGAGCTGCTGTTAAGTCCTTAGCAGTGACTCAAAGGTACAGCCAGGTGACTCTGAAATAGCCCCTTTAGTTCTGTGTTCTGTTAAGGGCACAGAGAAAATGGAGAAGATTGTTCGTTGGTGGGGGGAATGAACATTTTTCTTCTCCCATCATTCTGGCCAAAGCTGGGATTGATGCGTTCTTCCACATTAGATACGCCCTTCCACCTGCCATCTAGTTGTCTGTGCAGAATGATGGAACTAAAGGGATCTCATCCTTAATATGCTTGATCAGTAGGATGGATTAGCAAGACATGGCAGGGGCTGTTCTACAAGGTCTTTATTCTGAGTAGTATGTTCATAAGTACTAAAGCAATGTTATCCATATGTGGAAAATCAACGGTTCATATAAAAATTTTAAAATATTTAATGGAATGAACATCCAAAGCACCTTTCAAAAAGGAAATCTGACCATAGCGAAGAAGTGATGGAAGAGAAAGTAGAGTTACTAGCTCTGAGTAATACTTACATATGTAATTTCAGCTGCCAGAACTTGTATTGCTTTAATAAAAATGCCTCATTAGTGGTAAGAAAGCAACCAATTAACCATCTAAAGTTGGTCTGACCTTACTGAAACAGGCTGCTTGTTTTCACCTTCTGTAGAGTCCCAGAAATTTGTATGAATGTAACTCAGAAGTTCTGAGTAGAGAATGGGATTTGAATAAAATAAAAATGGATGTGATATATTCTCTTCTGCCGCTTGCTGCAATGCCATTGGCTTGCAGTGAAGTATTAGTCAATATTTTTCACAGACTATGAAGCAGAGGTTTCAAATCTGTTTCTAATCATCACTGCTTTACTTTGTGAAATCACTAGCAAAAATTTGTTGCTATCAAGTACACTTGTGGCAATTTCAGAAGAAAGTATTCCACTTACAAACCTGCTTAGCTGAAATTCTTAAAGACTTTTTGAATATCAAGATAGGTTTGTGGTACTTTATTCTACTGCTTGCTGAGCATAGGCTTTAAAAGAATTAATTCTTGAGGACAATCAGTGTGGCATGTCATGAGCATTACTTTTTTTTTTTGGTAACAAGTGTTTCAGGTCTCCATTGTTAATCTCATTCCCAAATTCATCCTCCTTCTCCTTTTGTCTAAAATGTGACTGCTGAAGAGAATTCCTTTTAAGCTTTTGAGTGCCAACACACGTGAAATTTTTCCCTCACCCACTCTTAATTTTGGTCTGTCTTTTGGCTTGCTCTAACAGTGAAATTTCAAAATTATCTATTGACTCTGGAGGCTGAACTCAAACAGCAAATGCTTTATCTCTTTGGGGCACCATATAACTTACTTTCCAGTTGTGATACCAGTCACATTTTAAGACTTAGGATTATGCACCAGCTACTTTTTTTAGTATAACTGCCAAAAGTCTTCCATAAGTAGGCTTGATGATATGATTAAAAGCAGTTCACTGGTTTTCATGGTTCAGTAAAATATAGCCCTTCTGTCTCATCTACTTTGGAACATAAGCCATAGGTAGTACAGGCAACATGGTGTCATTGCTAAAAAATAGCCTCCAGAGTAGTTACACCTTGTCCAAAATGCCTAAAAATGAGAACGGAAAATAAAATCGATAAAAATGAGAATGGAAATCTTATTTGAACACCTGCATTAGTAGATGCATGCATGAAAGCCAGGCATCTACTTTCAAAAACCATATGACATAGTGGTTGCTCACCCTTTTCATTCAGTTTTGCCAGTAGCATTAGTTTTAGAACCATGGTTGAATTGCTGTGGTTGATCCAGAAAGGCTCTGAAAGCTTGAATCATAGTGATCAGTGCATTGCTTGTTTTATAGTTGGGTGTCTGGCTGTGTTTGATAAGCATGTATACATTTTTTTTTTTTCCAGAGCTACTGAAACTAACAAAAAACCCCAAACAAACATAAAGACCTCACAAACAAACCCCAACAACACAAAACCAGCTTCATCTGCTGGACTCCTCCATTCTCAGACACATGTCTGGTGGCCTTTCTTGGTGAAGTTAGTTATGGGATAAGTAGTCCGGATACAAAACTTTCTATGATTGAAAGTGATGCTCCATTATATTTTTTTACCTGAAATTCCCACATATAGAAGGAAAACTTGGAGATAGAGTGTCTAATGAGTGTGGGGATGTTTTTATTAAAATGTAAACAAAGTTATTCTGTACTTTGCGAATTAGTGAAATATTTGTGCCAATGTTTGCTGCTGCTTCTTAGGGATACAGCAGGTCAGGAGAGATTCAACAGCATTACCTCAGCTTATTACAGAAGTGCCAAGGGAATTATTTTGGTGTATGATATCACCAAGAAGGAAACATTTGACGATTTACCAAAATGGATGAAAATGATTGATAAGGTAGGCCTTAAGTATTTTCTTTTTATGTAGTTTTTGTAAGAAGCCATTTTTTCCTCAAAAGTACTCTGTAAGACTTTTAACAGCATTGATACAGAATTGTTAAACTAATGCTGACTAATTTGCAGTGGGTTCTTTTAGCCAGGGGTTAACATTAATGCATTGATGTTGCAAAATGGTTGTCCATTCCCACTTCCTCGAACTAGAATTGTCCCAGTTGTAAGTCTCAGTGGAAATATGTAACTTTACTCATTTACCTGTTCACTGGGGACGAGTTTTATTTCCTGTCTGTGAAATAAGGTCATTCTGTTCATTCTTAGATAAACTAGAACAGCTAGTTCTAAAGTCTTGTTTTAAAAATGGAATTTAAAAATTGAAGTTGAAGATTTTTGAAATACCTTTTGGAAAGAACGTTTACATATAAACTGTATAGGTGTGGTTCCTTATTTCTGCTAAGAGAAATTGCCCTTTTTTCACATTGTGTTTACATTACAAGATCTTTACATTTCTAGATTTAGTTCATTAAAAATGTTTTAATTGCAGTATGCTTCAGAAGATGCAGAGCTTCTGTTAGTTGGCAATAAACTGGACTGTGAAGTTGATCGAGAGATTACTCGACAGCAGGGAGAAAAGGTAAGAACAGGTCTAACCAAATTCTTAGTTACTATTAGAAGCAAAACTGCTGTGGAGTTGTTGCTGATGGTCCATAGCTAGTCTTGTTCAGACTGTTAAACCTGAGAAGCATATTGAGAGTAGTGGCGTTCTGTCAAAATCCATATGGTATTTACTTTTATGGAATGTGCAGATATACATGTTGCTACTGGAGCAGCATGCCTTTGATCTAAAGAAAGAGTAAACTACAAGTTGTCTTGCACTACATAGTAGTTCAGGGGATACTCCTTTTTGGGCTCTGAAAGATTATATAGTGGAGACTTGACTCACAAATGCTCAGCACATCTCTGTGAGCCTTCTTCCAAACATTTGCTTTTCAGTAGTATCTTAGGACAGGCAACAGTCCTGCTTGATTACTTAGCTCACCTTTTCATGTTTCTTTTGTTCTCTTCCAACTCCCAAAGTGGTAAGGAACCTGACAAGAGGATATGTCTTAGTGTGACCCTCATAGCACCATCTTCATCAGGACATAATCAGTATGGACATACTCAAAATGTTTTCCTTCAGCTACCTGTCATCTGTTAAAATCAAGGCTAATTCTTGCATCTGTACTTCTCTGTTCTGAACTTTAATAATAAGGTTGAGATTAACTCTTGTGAAAAATTCCTACTTTTTGGCAATCTGCAGCAATCCATGTTAACTGAAGACGTGAGTTTCTCAGACTTAAGTCTGGAAAAATGCAACACACTTTCCCAGTAAACAGACTTTAAGTGAAAATTATCTATATGTGGCAATATTTGCTGTACCTTGGAGATTCAGAATTATTAATTGAATTAGACTTCAGTCGCAGATTTGAGGAAGGTTGTGGGGTTTGTTTTCCTTAAAGGTTTTATGAAGAGTGCTTGTTTCGCTGTTCGTTGCTATTTGTGCATATCTTCATGTAGTTGTTTTCTTTTCCATCAGTTTGCACAGCAAATAACTGGGATGCGGTTCTGTGAAGCAAGTGCCAAGGATAATTTTAATGTGGATGAAATATTTCTAAAACTTGTTGATGACATTCTGAAAAAGGTAAAATCTATAGAGGTGGTAGCACCTCTGACCACAAAAATGATCAGTGTTTAATAGTGACTGCTGGTACTTGTTGGGAGAACATAAACGGCGAGTGCACAGTCAGGTGAAATTTTTGGTTAATACATAGTGGGCATGATGTAGTTCACAGACTCTGCTGAACACTTTTGTTAATAAATACTGCTTTCAAATTTGGTAAACATCTCCTATTTGCTATACTTCCTCTTCACTGTAACTTCCATATATATCAGCAGCTGACTGTATGTTTGCCTGCTTTCATTTGTGGGCAGTTCTGTTGTGATTTGTTGTAATTAGTTTAGGAAGTGGCTTTATTTTCACCAATGTCTTGTAACTTTTTTCTGAAAGAAATTATTAACACAACTTACTTGAATGTAGTTCACTCATGCAAACCAAAAGATCCTTTAATTAAGGCTTTGGCTGACAAAGAACTCTTGAAATGAGTTCTTTGTGCCGAGTTCTTTGCAGATGACTGTTTACAGGTGATTTTTCTTTTCTTTAAGATGCCACTGGATGTTATAAGAAATGAGTTGTCCAACAGTATCCTGTCCCTGCAACCAGAGCCAGAAATCCCACCAGAACTGCCTCCTCCAAGGCCACATGTCCGTTGCTGTTGACTTGTTACTCCATACAGAATGAAAAATAGGAGCAGGAGGGTAAAGAAAGTATCTGTACTACTCTGCACTACAATCATTCGGCAGTTTCTCGTTGCACTTTGTTATTCGAGTCAGAGCTACACACTAACTTGTAAATATGCAAATATGTGATCCTATATAGGATTCAGCTATAACATTTAATTATTACCCCTCTCCCTCACAATGATGTTTCATTCATTGCCCCAGTGTTATAAATACTGTACAGTAGGTGGGGGGTTTACCACACTTCCGGTCGAGGAGGAGGAGAAATTAAATCTATACCTATTCTTGACATAAATGTTGTAATAGTTCTTTGTTATTATAAACAGGCAGGCAGAAGCTCTTCTGGTATGAAGATAAGTATATGGTGCTTTGCTAACTATTTTAAAGACAATTTTTTTAAAAACAGAGGACTTTATGTACAAAGCTTCCATAATCAGCATTATGTTTCCTTTTAATGTAGTGAAAACACTTTTGGCTGTAGCATCCTCTGCTGACTGGATTTATTGAAAAGCTAAGTTTAATTTTTTGGCAGTCTTATATTTATTTTGTTTAATGCTGCACCCTTTCTTTGTGTACCAAGACATCACATCTGGTGCAGATCTAAGATTGCACTCTGAGATAGCATATATAATATTCTGCATAAGCATAAACTTGGTTGCAAGAATCATTAAGTTTCAATAAAAGAATGGAGATATATTCAAGTTCTAAAAGAAGGTATAAAAAGCAATGCTGCTGTCCTAGACAAATTCTTAAAAGGAAAAGAAAAAAAAAAGAAAGATACATTTTCCTGTGGTAAGGAATATATATGTGTATTTGTCTGGACATCTGTAGGGTTGGGGGAAGGGAATCTAAGGTAAAATTATTTTCTTTCCTAATGATGGAAATTATTCCCATCAAGCAAATACTGTGTTAGGTTTTGGTCTGATAATGAATTTGTGAATTATATCTTTGGTATATCTTTTATTAAAATGCACTGTTTAGTTTAGCTGTGGTAAATCAATAGTTACATATTTGAATAACTTGGTGTGTCCTGAATGTTGTGGTATTGAAAAACATTGTGGTCTTTCTAAACTAATGAAGTGCAAATAAAATTTTGTATTTATGAATGACAGTGGAACTGCAGCTGTTATTAGAATGGCAAGTATCAAATGATGGGTAAAAGGTAGAATCTGGACTATGGAACAACACTTGTTTTAATTTTATTATAATTTAATTTTCAGTTCAACAGTTGCTTTAGGTGTAGTTAGAAAAGCAGCAGATATTAGTTGTTCACCTTGATCACTGCTCTGTTGGGAGAGCAGCTGATGACATAGCCCAGCTGATACCTTCAAACAGCATGTGACTGCTTCTCATGCTATCTTAGCAGGTGGTCACCAAACTATTAATTACACTGGCAACACAAGTATGAACCAGTCTTTTTCACACTACAGCTTCTTTGCTTCTCATTCTCTGGTGCTGGAACCCATTTTGTCACTTTTGCCACTCTTCTAGCCAGAACGCTGGCATTGACCAGTAAAGTATACCACTGACTTAAACAGCTTCTCTCTGTTTTCTAGAAGGAAAAAAGACACAGCCAACTGTTAACATTTTAATAAATAAATAAAAGATGAGCCCTTATTTCACTGAGTAAGCTCTGACATTCTGAATACAATACCATGCAGGTCCTTAGCACACCTGGATTTCAACAGGCAAAGTAAAGAAGCTTGGTTGATATTTGTGCTTATGTCTTCTGCCACCTTGTGCCTAAATGGTTTGCTTTTTTACGTAGTAAACTTTGGGTTTACTATCATATTGATAAGATGAAATCAATTTCTAAAGTGCTTACAGGATTTCTGTTGGTACTGTGGGCAGTAGCAAGGAGGGGAAAATTATGGAAATGAGTTTTAATTTGACAACTATTTTATTTTAGCCGATTTGTTTTTATTTGTACTTAGAAACTTGTGATTTTTTTTTTCCTGCAGTTTTGAATTTAATAAAAATTAAGAAATTTGACTTAGATAAACTTTCTTTTTGTAATTCTGTGCTGTTTGTATATAGGTAGATTGGGATCCCAGTCTCTTGTACCAAAAATTAAAAATTATTGCATTTAAGAAAGACATATTTATGTAAGAGTGTTTGAATGTGTTTGATTATTCATTAGAAATCATAAAACATTCAGGAAGCCTGTTTGCTTTGCATCCCTTGTACTATGAGACCAAAGAGGGTTTTCTCTCCTAATTTTATCTCTGCAACTTTTATATCAGTCAAAAAAAGTTCATTTATGTCCTTGTTCTACCTAGTAGGCATTTGCAGTGTGCCATGGAAAGATGGGTGGGGAAAAAGGTTATTCATGCTGCTCTGTTGCCTCATCTGGAAGTTCAGCAGCCAGCCTAACCCTTGTTGACATCTACTGATGGACCGTTTGAATGGTCTGCACAACCACTGAGAGAGATCACATGATCATTGAGCAGTAGTTTGCCACTGATTTCAGTGTGGTTAGGTTTTAAACCACTAAATTCCTGCAGTTGCACAATATCAGTGATATATCTGGTTAGCAGTGTGTCTTGTACCAAAACCAAAGTTCATGTCTATCAAAAGACTCATAAAGTATTTAATTGTGTCCATAAAGTTTTAGATCTACCTATAATGGACATTCAGCCAGTGGTTAACAGACCGCTTCTTCATAGGTGAGCAGAAGGAAAGCAGGAAGACAAGAAATTTCTCTTTTATGTAATAGTGAGTCTTGATACAGAAAAAGCTGAAAACTGCTGGCTTACCAGGACATCTTGAATTACATACTGATGCTGTGTGTGAGAGGAATAGTGACTGTCACAGCTTCCTTCCACCAGATGTTCTGCTTTTTCAGAGCAGAAATACACAGCTAATGTCAACATTTGGTACTTCTGATGAAGGAGGATGAGAAGAATGTGGAAAAAAAAAAAAGACTGGAAGTTAAAAGCCAGGATACAGGAAATTGCTAAAGCAAATTGAGGGCTGTGTGTTTGTGCCCTTGCTGGAGATTTCAGCCTTCCCTCATGTATAGAATCATAGAACTGGTTAGGTTGGGAAAAACCTTTGGGATGGTCAAGTCCAAGTGTTAACCTAACACTGCCAAGTCCACCATTAACCACATCCCTAAGCTCCACGTCTGCACATCTTTGAAATACGTTCAGGGATGGTAACTCACCACTTGCCCGAGCAGCTGTTCCAATGGTTGACGACCCTCCTGGTGAAGAAGTTTTTCCAAATATCCAATCTAAATCTCCCCTGGCACAACTTGAGGCCATTGCCTCCTGTCCTATCTCTTATTATTTGAGAGAAGACGCTAACACCCACTTCACTACTACCTCCTTTCAGGTAGCTGTAGGGAGCTGTAAGTTCTCCTCTGAGCCTCCTTTTCTCCTGACTAAACAACCCGTTTCCTCAGCTGCTCTTCATAAGAGTTGTGGTCCAGACCCTTCACCGATTTTGTTGCCTTTCTTTGGACACACTCTATCACCTCAATGTCTCTCTTGTAGTGAGGGGTCCAGAACTGAACGCAGGGTTTGAGGTGTGGCCTCACCAGTGCTGAGTACAGGGAGATGATCACTGCCCTGGCCTTGCTGGCCGTGCTATTTCTGATACAGGCCAGGATGCTGTTGGCTGCCTGTGCACAAGCTGGCTTATATTCAGCTGGCTGTTGACCAACATTTCCAAGCCCCTTTCTGCCAGGCAGCTTTCCAGCCACTCTTCCCAAGCCTGTAGTGTTGCATGGGGTTGTTGTGACCCAAGTGCAGGACGTGGCACTGAGCCTTGGTGAACCTCATGCAATTAGACTCAGCACATCAATCCAGCCTGGGCAGATCTCTCTGCAGAGCCTTCTTACCCTCAAGCAGATCAACACTCCTGCCCAACTTGGTGTTGTCTGCAAACTTAGTGAGGATGCACTCAATCTCCTCATCCAGATCATTGATAAAGATACTCAACAGAACTGGCCCTAATACTGAGCCCTGGGAAACACCACTTGTGACTGATCAACAACTGCATTGAACTCCATTCATCACCACTCTTTGAGCTTGGACGTCCAGCCAGTTTTTTACCCAACAAGCAGTACAACCATCTGAGCCATGAGCTGTCAGTTTCTCCAGGAGGATGCTGTGGGCAACAGTGTCAAAGGCTCCACTGAAAAAGTCTAGGTAGACGACAGCCACAGCCCTTCCCTCATCCACTAAGGGGGTTACCTTGTCGTAGAAGGAGGTCAGGTTAGTCAAGCAGGATCTGCCTTTCACAAACCTGTGTTGACTGAGCCTGATTGCCTTATTGTTCTGTATATGCTGTGTGATAGCACTCAAGACAATCTGCTCCATAACCTTCCCCAGCGCTGAGGTCAGACTGATAGGCCTGTAGTTCCCCACATCCTCCTCCAGGACCTTCTTGCAGATGGAAGTCACATTTGCTCACTTTCAGTCAGTGGGGACCTCCCTGGTTAGCCAGGACAGCTGAGAAATGACTGAAAATGGCTTGGTGAGCCCTTCTGACAGTTCCCTCAGCACTCTTGGGTGGATCCCATTGGCCCCATAGGCTTATGTGTGTCTAAGTGTCGCAGCAGGTCACTGACTGTTTCCCCCTGGATTATGGGGGCTTCATTCTGCTCCCTGTCTTCCATCCTGGGGGAGCTGGGTAGCCAAAGAACAACTGGTGTTACTGTTAAAGACTCAGGCAAAAAGGCATTAAGCGACTCAACCTTATCCTTTGTCACTACATTCCCCCAACATTCAGTAAAGGATGGAGATTCTCCTTAGCCCTCCTTTTGTTGCTAATGTATTTAAAAAACATTTTGGATTGTCTTTTACAGCAGTAGCCAGATTAAGTTCTTACTGGGCTTTGGTCCTTCTAATTTCTCCCTGTGTAACCTCATGGCATCTTTGTAGGCCTGAATTGCCTGCTGCTTCTTCCAAAGGCCATAAACTTCTTTGTTTTCTCCAAGTTCCAGTCAAAGCTCTCTCTTCAGCCAGGCCAGTGTTCTAATGTGCTGGCTCATGTTTGGCCATGGTGATGTCCTGCTCCTGCACCTTTAAGATTTCCTTCTTGAAGAATGCCTAGCCTTCCTGAACTCCTTTGCCCTTCCAGGACTGCCTCCCAAGGGACTCGATCAACGAGAGATTAATTTAATTTAATTGATCTGTTGCTTCACTGTTACCACACTGAAGGATCAGGAATTTCTGGCAGCAAGGGGCTTGCGTTAATTATTTGTGAAGGTGATATCATAAACTGATCCTTACTTAGAATGCTAGATTTAAGCAGGATTGGGAATTTGGTAGGTCTTTCAAACTGGGGCAAGGATTTCTTGTTATTCCAGTTAGGCTTGGAAGCCAATAGTTGTCTTACAGACTAGTGCTATCGGTTGTCTAAATGGGGGCTGTTCTGTTAGCTGTCAGTGCTAGCATCAGCTCTGTGATCCTTTTGTTCCACACCTTTACCTTTCTGTGCGTTAAAATCTCACTGAGATAGGAAAATTTGTAGCAGGTACATTTTTGAGGTGGGAAGGGAAGGAAAAGAAGGTACGTAAGAAAATGGGAACAGGGCAACCAAGCTAGTAAAGAAAGAACATGAACAAAAACATTTTCTGAAGGGGGAGTAGGGAATGTAGCCCATTTCCAGCTTGGTCACAGTCCTGTAGTGGAAGTTCATTCACATGAGTTCATCTCTGCAGTTTGTGAAAGACAAAAAGAAACTGCACCACCCAGCATGAATTTATTCTCCCTTCTTGTGTTGGCAGATTTCATTCAGGGGAAACAGTAGTAGTTTTGCTGAAGCAAAGAATACTTTTCCTGTAATGAAAATGTCTCATTCCTGTACTAACAGCAGGTATGTGTCACCCTGGGGGGAAAAGGCAGAAATACTTGGACTGTGTATTTCAACTTACTACCGTCATTTATACAGACTCTTGATTGTCCTGATTGCAAATCTTCCTTTTCAAACAGTTTAAATGGACCAATTTGAGATATCAGTCCTTGATATTCTTTATTTCTTGTTGCAAGATGTAAAACCAGTTGGTTCTAGTTCTTGAAAGGTTGAATTTGCTTTGTCCTAACTAGTTGTCCGAATATCTGAATTACACATACTGTTTGCTCACCTTTCTCTTCCTTCTGATTTAGAACATTTCAAATGGTCTAAATACAAAGGTGACAGCCTGGTAGGTACAGCCGTCTTGAGTGTGAGCTATAAATACGTTAATGCTAAATAATGAAAAGCCGAAGTGCCGGAGTTCAGATTAGGCTGAAACGAGAAGTTTTGAGTGCTGCGAGTTTTCATGGCATGTCTTGAATGTCCTGCAAGGGCAGGCGCACCGATGGAAGATGTCCATTAGGGGTCACTGAAGCTCCGCCGGTGAAAGAGTCTATTACCTGGCCTATTGGATTAGCAATTGCTGGTCGCTGATTCCTACCGACTGAATGTCCCTTTTGTTAAAACTCCTGCTTTTTCCAAAGCAGCAACTTAAAGTATAATAGCGGTGAATAGCTGTGGGAAGGAAAATATAGCCAAGGAAATGCACGAGTGTGTTGTGTTGATACAAGGAAGGAAGTAGTGAAGGATTAAAAATAGACACTTCTCTTTCTGTATGTGAAGCTGTGCTTGCTTAAGTATCTTTTCTGACAGAAAGGGTATTTTAATCTAACTTCCAGTGATCTGTGTGATAGATGCAATTTATTTTAGCTGTACTTCTTGAGGATCCCTTTCCATGACCTATTCAGACATCATTAGGTATCCAGAAGGGCCTTCTTCGTTTCCTAATAAATGAACCAAAATGTAAAAAAAAACCAACCAAACAGTGTGGTTTATTACTTGTGTTTCCATCAGGACTCATAATATCTTTTCTAATTCTTAGATTTGCCCCCTAAAATCTGTTCTTTGTACTATAACTTGGTTAGGTGGTCTTGAGTAAAATTATTTTTCCTTCTGACTGTGGCCACATTATCTCTGGGGAAGGATGTTTTTCCTTAAAATCGTAAAGGTCAAATTTTAATTTTAATTTTAAGTATTTCAGAGGTCCAATTCTATAAATTATTCTTCAAGGGTGCTAGTCTGTCACAGAGGGTTACAGGGGAAATGCTATTAGAACAAAATTTTATGTCACTCTGGGTATGTGCCAGCCTTTGCAAAAGAATCCGTCTTTCTGTAGATCCTAACAAACACTTAATGAAGCATTTAGGTTTTATTTATAATTTTAAATTTTTATTTCTTGAAGATGGTTTTGGTCCTGGAATCAAACAGAAGGAATCCTATTTGGTGTTTGCTATGATTTTTATTGTGATGTGGGAATTAAGATGCTTTTTAGATTAAAATCGTCATGTTTTTCTCTAACTCAGGAGTTCCTTACCACATCCTCTAAAGCCTCCTCATGTTGCGTTTAAGGGTTATTAAGTCTACCAGGTGTATCTCAATGTGTTACATTGAAGCACAATCCTAGAGACACTTTCCCTAGCTGGCAGGAAATCGTGTGTCCCTGGAAGCTGTCTAATACCAAAGAAAGCAGTTAGTCTTCCGTCTCAGGGACAGTGATGCAAAATCACAGTAGCGATGTAAACACAGGTTTATGGAATTGTCCAAGCTTACATGAAAAGTGGGAGGGAAGGCAGTAGGGCAACAAAAATGTGTTACCTGCCAAGTCAAGAATTTACTTACTTTATGCTACAGGTTTCTGACTTTGGTCACTTCTTGGAGGATACTTCAAGCTGCCCCTAATGGGGTTTCTAGTGGCATGTCAGGAGGGGGATGAAATCCAAAGAGCTCTGATAACAGCTGGGAGAAAAAGGAAACCAAAATATCCATCTGTAGCCAGTGATGACCTCTGCATTAGGGCATTGCTTTGTTTGCTTCTTTGCAGTTTCAATTTTTAAGAACAGAGAAGTGAAAGGGGCTGCCCAGGCCTTTTTAACTTAATCCCCCATGATCATAGGCAAACATCAATAGAGGCTTTTTCCCTACTGCCATCCTGTAATAGACAAGGATTTAAAGGAAATACAGGTTTTCCCCTGCTGGGTAGGAAATCTTGATGGTGAACTTCTGCTGTCCCTGAGCTGATGAATCGTAATAGCACAATGGATTTTTCTTCCAAGAATTGGTCTGATTGCTTGCATTTTTTTAGACCCATGTGGTTTATTGATATCTTCAATATAGTGTGGTAGTAAGTTCTGCAGCAAAACAATACACTGCAGGAAAAAGTGATTCTCTTTACTTTCAACCTATCACCTGCTAATTCATTTCATTCCCCAGCACTCTCTTACCAGAATAAACAGTTGAACAATTGTTTCCTTTTTGCCTTTTCTATGCTTCCCATAAATTTAAGATCCTTTATCAAATGTTTCCATCAGTCATATCCTTTGCAGGCTTGACAAATCCTGATATCTTCAATTGTTCCTGTTATCAAAGCCATTTCGTACCTTTAAAGGTACTACAGCCCTGCTCTGTACAGTTTTCTTTATTACTGTCTTTTATTCAAGAAGGCCAACACTGCATTCAAAAATGTGTTTTCAGCATAGGTTTACACAATAGGTCTTTATCATTTAATCAGTAGTTTATCCACAAGAGGACTTTTTTTTATCACATGGCATCTTAGTGTCTCTAAGACCCTTCAATGTGGGATGTGGTTGAATGGCTTTTAGAAATCCAAGGAAATTAGATCAGATGCATCTCCCTTTTCATGCAGTCCATGATGGCTGGATGTCACAAATATTTTTAGATGCTCAATATAATTTTTCTATGTGTCTTCTGTTCTTTGATTTCAGTACCTACCAGCTACCCCATGTCAATGTCAGTCTGATGTTCCTTCAAGAATTCACTTCAGTGGAATGTGCAAGGCAGGACAGACAAGATGGGTGGCTTTTGCACTAGATGTGTATAGTCACCACTCTAAGGAAAGCACAGGCAGGTTGCACTATTTCTGTCAGCTGAAGAACAGATGGAAAGCAGTTTAAAAGCAGTGAAAATTTCCATGTTCACACATATAAAAGTTTAAACTTGGCTATGTTTAACTTGCACCACTGGTGTTCTTCTGGATACAAATCTCTACTGAAATAACTCACCTTTGTAGGTTCTTGTGAACCCTGTGCATCCACACAAGGGTTACTCAAAATGGCAACAAAATAAATCTTAATTGGAATCAGCTTGTTATTCTCAAAATCTTGTTACAGGCAAAAATGGGGACATGCCTTGTATGCAAAGCCGAGAATTGTTGGTGTAACAAAAATTTTAGTAGAGTTAAATAAAATGCAATAAACAGTTACTATTATTAGTCCAGTTACCAGATTTCACTGTCCCAATTATCTAATTAAGTGAATACTTCTCACTATTTAAAAAAATATCAGTTTGAATTGTTGCAGAGAAGCACAAATGAGCACACACACTGGATGGAGTGTGATGTTGATGATGGGCTTTCATTCTGTTCTTTGCCAGGAGGAATATGATGTTGGCCACCTCATCACTCTGGATTCCACTTGGGGCTATTTTCATGTTTGCTGACTCTCTGATACACCTTGTTCTTTCTTCACTGGTCTGCAAGTACATTACATCCATGTTTATGGTACACAGTGCATTTAACATGAGTTGGGTACTGCATTTTATTCTTTTACTCCTAACACTGGTTTTGCCCAGCTCCAAATTGTGCGTATCTTTAATTGCCCGTGGGTGAGTACTTACATCCATAGTGTTATCTGGAGGCAAGGCCTTTGTTTTTCTAGATTGCATCTAATGTCCCCATTTTGGAAGCCTTTGCTTTCATACCTTGCATCTTCTATCTAATTACACTGGCCACTGTAGGTTTCAGTCCTAAATACATCTTTCTATGTAAGATAACTAACTGCCACTACTATATCTATAAAAATTCTTACATCACATGATTAAAATAAACAAAAGTACACAGAATGGGTAGTAGCCATCTGATCACTAGAAGAAGTGTTGTTCCAGCTAAGCTAGTTCAACCAAGGGTTCCAGTCAGACCTAGACAAGTTCAGCCAAAGAGGAGAACCAGACAACCACTCTAATAAGTCAAACATCACATTAAAGAGACATCACTTACAACAAAAAAATTACAGAAAAAGCGTATTGTTTTCTATAGATAACTGTAGATCCTCTGTAGGTTCTTGCAAGGCATCACCAAATTAAAACAGGAGAAAGTTGTATATGATAAAGTATGCTGTGGATGTTATGTCAGTCTTAACAAGTAATGTGTTCTAAAATGAATAGATCTTGAATTGGTGCTGGGGATAGAATCATAGAATCACAGAATAGTTAGGGTTGGAAAGGACCTTAAGATCATCTAGTTCCAACCCCCCTGCCATCAGCAGGGACACCTCACAGTAAACCATGTCACCCAAGGCTCTGTCCAACCTGGCCTTGAACGCTGCCAGGGATGGAGCATTCACAAATTCCCTGGGCAATCCATTCAGTGCCTCACCACCCTCACAGTAAAGAGCTTCCTCCTTATATCCAGTCTAAACCTACCCTGTTTAAGTTTTAACCCATTACCCCTTGTCCTATCACTACAGTCCCTAATAAAGAGTCCCTCTCCAGCATCCCTATAGCTCCCCTTCAGATGCTGGAAGGCTGCTATGAGGTCTCCATGCAGCCTTCTCTTCTCCAGGCTGAACAGCCCCAACTTTCTCAGCCTGTCTTCTTATGGATTTGCAAAGACATTGCTAGGGAGGGGATTGCTTTGGGCTTGCTCTGGTCTGGCCTTAGGCACTGACTGCCCATAGCAGTCAGAATTTGTTATCTTGTGCTCCTGAAGGACATCTTCTGGTTTAGACTCCTCTAGAAGAAATCCATTTTCTTTTACACAATTCTGCGATGTGAATGAAAGTGCAGTAAAAAGGGATGATCTTGATCTGAATTAAAATACTAACGTAGGCATGCCTTGCATGAAATCAGAACCATGGTGATTAAAGCTCTTAACTGGCATTTTTCGCTTACTGGAGCATCTTCCAGTAGTGAAGGAAGAAAGCAGGAAATTAGGACTGGAACCAGGAAACTAAACAAAACAAGTTAAATGTGAGAGAAATGTGAGGTTGCATAATAAATGCACTCAAGCAACCAGTGAGGTATCTGTGCAAGGGCCATGAAATATGAAATGTAGCTATAAGAGACCAGGGTCACCTACACTTAGATCAAGCTGATAAATTCAAAAGCTCTGTCTGCAAACCTGGAAAAGCATACAGTCATGGTTGAATGAGAGGAAAAAAAGTGGAAAGTAACAATGTTGAAAGACAAATGCACTTCAAACTGAATGTCATTCTGCTAACTTCAGTCCTTATTTGTGATGTCTTGATCTCTTTCGTGGCAGCTGGGGCAAGGCACACTAGGCTGTATGAAATGCCAGCTAACATCTTGAATTACAAAAGTCAGGGAGAAAAACAAGATCTGATTCTGTGGTGAAACCATCCACTCAGAAAATGCTTTTCAATGCAAAAGTAATAACTGCATGCTATTAAATGTAACCGTAAACCTAAGCTAATATAATACTCTGTTTATTCCCACTGGATGGGTTCCTGTGAGTCTGATCTTTTGCATCTCCTTAATCCATGCACATGCTACTTTATGCATTTTCCTTTCTAATACTCTGCTTTGCTACCTGCTGTCTGTGCACTACATAAATTTTTGTAAGCATGTGGGATTATCTTTTTAGCAGTAGCTAGCACTGGCTGGCATTTGCATGGTACCCTCATTCAATTCAATTACTGATTGTCCACAGGGCAGTAATTGCAGTTTCAGGAAGCTGAAGTTAATGGGTAAATTGAGTTTTATGTCTTCCTGGGTCATAAGATACTGATGGGTAAAATGTACTTGGATAGTATAGATTTAAACTGTGGCAGGCTCTGCTAGCAGCTCATAAAGAAAGTTTAGGTGTCTGCTGAAATTGAAAATGTCATTATTGATAATAGAACCCAAAGGATGGAAGAGAGCTATCCTGGCCAGTTCAACTTCTCTTTTCCCAGTAAATAGACACAGCATGCATTTGGTTGGTGAGAAAATGAGCATTTCTCTTTTTCTGCAATAAAGACAACTTTCCTGTGCATTGTCCAACTCTAAGTAAACATCATTGTTTGAGGGACAAAAGGCTTAAAAGAGAGTTTTGTCTAATGTAGGGGTCCAAATGAAAATTGGACATTTGCCACCAGGTGCCTGTCCATTTTTGGAGAGGTCAGAAGGCAGTCCCTGGAGTACTTCAGTTATCAGCTTGATCAACAGGCATGAGGGTTGATTAATTGTATCAGCCATCCAGTTCTAACCAGCCACTATCTAGAAACCAAATTCCCATCAAATATGGGGCTTTTCTGTATGTTTCAGGTTTTTAAAAAACCTTTTCAAGTCAGTGGTTCCAGAGAAAGACTAATTTGTCCCAGCTCTGCCATGTAAAGAGAAAGAGGTTATGCTGCCATAATAGCTTTCAGAAAGTGCTATGCCTTTCAATAAAACATTAAGGCTCACATTTTCCTTTATGACAAAAGGTCAAGAGTAACTAAAATGAATAAGAGGGAGAATGCAAATGTAAGTAGGAATGTGGGACAGTCAAGCCTCGTGTCTCAAATGTTACACACCAAGTAGTAATTCAGCTGAGAGTCAGATCTGCCCTCTGTTGCTTGGGGCATTCAATGACTTATACTTTCCATCTTTCTTTACATTACTTCAGTCTCCTGTGGGGGTCTTCAGCGAAGGCTGACTGCAGAGATCTGACCCTGTTTTCTTCCTCCTCTGGCACACTGCAACCTTAGCCCATCTGGCTTCATCTTTGACCTCCCTTAAAAGCTCTGCATTAGAAAGTATGTCTCAGTCATGGCTGGAACCTTGACCTCTCTCTTGACCCATACCCTTCTTTCTCATTTAAGCCTATACAAGGCTGTGCTAGCCAGGGTCCGGAAGGTCAGTGACTGCTGATTTGGGCTTTAACTTCTCAGTGCACTTGGCCACTGTGGCTTTAGGCAGAAGAACTAGAGGAGTGTTTGAGGAGAAAACAAAGAGAAAGTGGAGAATGGATGGGAGTATATCACAGGTAGACTGAATTTAGATGAGTGAAAGTGGAGGACCAAGGAACCAAGGACCAAGGAGGGTCCAAGGACCCGTAGCATTGAAAGTCATGTGCACATTTCATACCTACAGAATGGGACTGACAGGAGCCTGCAGAGCACTATTGCAATGGGTGCAAAAGTATTATAAGAGAGAAAGAAAAGGGAAGAAAGAAGCAGACAGACTGAAATGGAAGAGGAAAACTGAAACAAATGTTGATAATATTAAAAGCATAGTCTAGGTCTTGCCAACAAAATTGTTAGCATGTGAGTGGAAGCATCTTTCAGCTAGAATCCGCTTGTATGCACTTTGGTTATTTCTAAAATATGTATGTAGGTCTGCTTTTGTGGTGGCACAGGAAACCAGCCCTCTGCTTTTTTTGAGACTGTGCCAGTAACAGCAGCAAAACCTTTTTCTAGCATTGCAATACTGGGACTTGGCATCACATGTGATGCTGAAGACAGCAGAAGCAAAAGGGAGGTGGTAGGTATTTTCTGCACCAGTTTCAGCTGGGATAGAGTTAATTTTCTTCCTAGTAGCTGGTATAGTGATGTGTTTTGGATTTAGTGTAAGCATAATGTTGATAACACACCGATGATATAAGTTGTTGGTGAGCAGTGCTTACCCTAAGTCAAGGACTGTTCAGCTTCTCATGCCTGCCAACAAGGAGGCTGGGGGGGCACAAGAAACTGTGAGGGGACACAGCCAGGACAGCCAACCCAAACTGGCCAAAGGTATATTCCATACCATGTAGCGACATGCTCAGCATATAAACTGGGGGAAAGCTGGTCGGGAGCCACTGCTCGGGAACTGGCTGGGAATCAGTCAGCAAGGGCCGAGCAATTGTATTGTGTATCACTTGTATATTTTAATTCTTCTAACATTATTATTATTATCATCACTATTTTCTTCCTTTTCTGTCCCATTAAACTGTCTTTCTATTGACCCACAAGTTTGAGTCTTACAATTCTCTCACCCATCCTGCTGTGAAGGGAGTGAGAGAGTGGCTGTGTGGTGCCTAGTTGCCAGCTGGGGTTAAACCATGATGATTGGATAAGCCTATTTAATGCCGTTACACTATACCTTCTTATTCCTCCCTGCGGAAACACAAGCACCTAAGCATATGGCAAATAGTTTGAAAACGTTGCTGGCAATTAGAAGTCTCATGTCCTTGACCATCACCTCTGGCAGAGCCATAATTAAGGTTAATTCCTAAAATTCTGAATTGGAATAATGAGAGTCTTTTATCCCATTTATTTATATTTTATGGTAATGCAATGTATCAAAGGTATATCTTGGCCTTTCTTTGCCTTCACATCATCTGTTTTCAAATTTCCATATAATATTACCTATATTCCACTCCTTTTCCTAGCATATGGTCAGCTGAGGGTGCTCTTTTCTAATGACTAGTAATTATTTTCTGATAACACTAGTATTTCCATAACCAAGATGGATATTTCTAAGGGAATGAGTACATGAGTACTTGCAGCTGTGTTCAAAACATGTACAGCCAAAGGCTATCATGAGTGTATGTTACACACCCAAAATTCAGTTCCAAACAGTATTGGAACTATGTTTTAAGAGCTCATGTTAGTTCCTAGGCCTCTCCATGAAAATCAAAATTCTTGATATTTTAGGATTAGTCAGTGGCAAAACTCATCTGGAAGATGATTTTTTTCTCCCACTGAAACTGTGGGTGGAGATCTGGTTTCACATCCTTACTCTCTAACTATTCTCTGTTCCTGGCCAAAGCAGAATTAGTTGCGATTGTGATCCTTAGCCTATTTAAATGGTCCTTTAATAAGGGTTCAGGTTTTCTCATTATAAACAAAGATCTCAGATCTGAGGTTCCGGTGTCTCCATAGCTCTTTCCTAGGCTCTACAAGATTGTATTAGCTCATGATTCTACCCCTGAAGAGAATGTAATTTCATCCTCACATTTCAAAAGGTTGATCTCTTCTCATTAGCAATAAAGGGTCACATCACATGGCTAAAAAATAGCAACATACATCTGAATCTCCTACCCATGTGAGCAGTGGAAAAATGAACAGGAGTGGGAAGGAGTCATCACATCATGTACGTAACTCATCTAAATCTGGATGCTTAAATTAGGTTCCTCCACCAAGTGGAGTCAGGAGGAGTCATCTCTTTCCCTGCTAGGAAATTTAAAAGAGCTCCTCATTTATTTATCAAAATATTTGATTTTATTTGATTATGTATCGAATACCTTAAAAAGGTGCTGTGAATACTCTCAACTTCTTAGGCTGCTAACTTGCTGCTCCTGCTGAACTTTCAGAAGTACACCAGAACGCCTTTCTTTGGGCTCTAGGCCAACAAGAAACAGAAAAAAAAAAAAAAAAAATCTTGAAAAAGGCCAAGAAGGAAACATTTTTAGAAAAAAATCCAGAGCTGAAGAGGAGGAGCCGCAGATGCGTGTCACAGCCACAACAATAGCTGCTGCTTTTGGAGGTAGGTAAACTCTCAGCCCACATGAACTCTGAGATGTGATTGCTTAATGAGCAAAACTGGCCATGCACTTCATAAATATTTGGGCTGAAGGACTGAAGAAGGTCATGTTTTGAAGACCTAACTACAGATGATCCTATCATAATGGGGATAACAAGGTATTTCTAGGAGGCAAAGGTGTCACTTCAGCAAAGCCAGGTAGGCAGGAGCTGTCAGTGGAAGGGCTACCAAGATCACAGCTCTCACAAGCAGGTGCCAGCATTCCCTGTGGGACTGTAAGGGCCCCTCTGCTATGATAGCTTCCCTGCCTTTGGCTTCATTAGCCCAAAGGTTGCAGAAACCTTTAATCTGAATCTAGCTGGATGTGAGATGCTGCAGGTACACCTACCCATGCCATAATGGCAACTTTGATTACAGTGTAGGTATCTTTGAAAACAGAAGATCTTGAGAACAGAGATCAGGGTGTGATTATAAGAATTACAGGCTTTCCTAAAAGCGCTGAGGAAAACAAGAACACAAGCAAACTGAAAAATCCATTGATTCTTCTATTTTAATCCTGATGACCAGCTACATCAAAATGATCTGCCTGGAGCCATTGCAGCCAAATCCACAATAAAGGAAACACCACTTGGATCAGCAGCAGACATCACAAGACTTCCCAGAGGAGAGAAAAGGTAAGGAATGTAGTACTGGCCTTGTTGCTTCTCCTTTGGCAAATGACTAGCTCTCAAAAACCCTAATTAAGTTTCTGTCTTTAAAATGTGATTTCCATTTGCTCCCTAAGGTTTAAAAATAGTGAAAAGATTTCAGCAATTGATGACACTCTCAGTTGTACTAAATTAGAGCCTAGAGGAATTAGAAGCTGCTGCTGTTGGTTTCACATCGTAATGGTACCTCCTTTTCTTCTTTCCCTTGTACCAGGACGCTATTCCCTGACGCCACCCTCCTGGGCAGCAGCTACATGCCAGAGAGGTAAATCACCTGCCAGTGCTGCTCGGTGGTCAGAGTAAGTCTTCTAGCAGTTAAGGATTCATGTAACCTTTCGAGCCCTTCTTTCAGGTTATCCCATGGGCCTGCACCTCCATCTTTCTTCGTATATGCAGTCTTGTGAATGTGGGAACAATTTTGCCTTTATGAGTGTTTTTGACAACAGCTTAACTTTACTGGCTGTGATGGAAATCCTCTAGATTTGCAGTGCAATGAACTAAGCTGGGCTAAGGGGATCCATGTGTGTGGCTACAGACTGCTTAATTGCATGTGAACAATGTTGTCCTCTGATTCAGAAATACCTTTGCCTTGGGGAAAAATAATATATCCCCCCAAAATTCTTGTCTTTCTCTATATACAGACATCATCTCTTTAATGTTGCCCTTCATTTGTCTTAAGACAAGTTGTTGGGCAAATGGCATAAAAAAGACTATTAGTTGTTTCTACTGCAATCTCTAAATGATAAACACATGTGGTTTACTCCTGTACAGTAATTGGGCATTTCTGTGATTAGATAGTCCCTAATTAAAAGCATCTCACCTGCTCTCAATATGATGGCAATAAAAACATAGCTATGTGCTGTGTTTCTGGCATAGTTTCAGCTTTTCCACAGAACTTAAATCATGACCATATATACCAGTTAGCTTAGGCTTCAGGCTTTGAAAGCTCAATGTGAGTAATGAAGAGAAAGCAATCTGATTAGCTGGTGGAGCTGTCTAAAAGGCACCTTCATTACGAAGGAGCTTAAAAAAGGAATAGAACTATACAAAATAGATTAAAGATAAAATAATAATAACAGAATCAAACAGCATAACAAAGAAAAATGTCTGCATTCATCTAAAATTAATATTTAATAGATTGCACAGTGACGTCCGTGGCTTTATATTCTTCTCTTTTAATGATCTTCACCACAGCTTGAGGTCCTTTGTCTTGTCCCCTTCTACTGACATCAGCTGGAAGAGACAGAGATTAAAACAAGGGTAATTTCCCCATGGTCGTTCCTTGGCACTGTTTCTGCTTTGCTCAGCCATGAACTGAAGTTTAAAGGATGAAATGTTGTCACTCAGACTGATTCTTCCCTCCACCCCTCCTTACCAGGGTTAACCACTCAGCTAGTCACCAAGGAAACGCGTGGCTCCTTTGCCCATCTTACTGCCATCCTACAGCCTCATATTGAGAACATCACCATAATCTCATTAGGAGGTTGAATTTCCCATTGAAGCTTGAATTCCCTTAACAGGAGGGGACTGGACTAATGCAATTAAGCAAATTAGCGTTTTGAGCCATTGTATGATATCTGTCTAATACCATGAGCAAAGGCTAGGTAGTTTTCTTCCTCTGTTAAACAAATAAATCAACAAAACCAAAACCCCAGCCCTCTCCCCAGCGTTACGTTCATGGAAATACTGTAGTCCTCCCTCAGCAGTAAAGGTCTTTACAAATGGGAAGATAATTGTTCACTTGACTAAAAACATTAATTGCCTTCCCCTTCTTTTTCCCAGTACTCCCATCTGAGTGGTTCTGATTATTTTTATCTGTGTAACATTTATGCTTCTAAAGGTAAAGTAGGGTAAACCTGAACATTTTGTTTTGTTCCTCTCTTACGGTATGTAACAATGGTTACCAGATCGGAACAAAACTCCTATTGGTTTCAAATCTGTTTTGATGTGAAGTGTTTGTTAAGTGCTATGAATAACTATTTTAAAATGCACCAAATTTTCTGGAGATAATTCCAGCATATTCAGTAATTCTCTGGAAATGCAGATTATTAAATGCCTAATGCAGAGCTTTTCTACATTTTGTTGTGTGGTTTTGAGGCTAATCCAGCTCCCTCCTCCCTCCCCCACGCTGCCAAGTAAACAAAGCCGTAAGAGCAGACCATAGCAAGAATCAGAATCCATAGATCTTTGAATAATATCCTAGTCCATGAGTTTCAAAGGCAGTATATTTTTCTAGGAGCCTGGGGGAGGGAGAGGAGGAGCAGTATCCTCCTGTGGATAATGCTGCCAGCTCTGTCACAGCATTTCTTCCTGGGAAGATGGAAGACAGAACGACAGGGATAGGGTCTAGGAACCTCTTACACATATCGATTACCAAGGAGGTTACGCTGCTGTCTGTTTGCTGTGTTCAGCTTTGAATGAGAAAGGCAGGAATAACAAGTGTATTTTAATAGATGTTATTGTGCTACCACTCATCTTCTCAGGAATAAATCCCAGTCTGCCACTGGGCACTACAGTCAGAAGGAGCGAGAACATGGGTTATTACTAAATAAAGGCATTGGGTTTACACTCCACTCTCCATAACACACAGTCCTCATCCTAAGCCGTTTACAAAATAGATATGTATTATGTAGGCAGTATACATAGTTGCAAAGGATAGACTAACCTTAGCATTTTTGCCTGAAAAAACAAGTAACTTCAAGACTGAGTCAGTACTGAGAATATCTGTCACAAACTAGAGTGTAGTACAGATAATGCTGCGGTTATTTCAAAAGAGTCAAGAAGCTAATAAGTATTTCTGTGGTCATAAACTCCCAAAATATTTAGACCTGAGCTCCTGAGCTGGTACTGAAGAGAAACTGAAATGTGCTGAAACAGAAAATACAGGGCTGAGGCTCACAAACAAAATGAGCTCTGCACTGTTATAGCAATAGCCATGCAGTTTGGATTAAAGTATTTTAGTATTTATGGTGTCAGATTAGATAAAAAAAAAACCAAAAAAAACACCAAAACAAAAAAAACAGAAGAATTAATATTTTAAAATACCTTTTTCCCTCTTGATACCATTACAGGGGATGAATTATTTCCCTGTGTAAGTTCTTACATAACAACTAGTCATTTTTTACACATTTGTTTTTTCCCTCCTATCATGTTTGGATTTAAATATAGCCTTAATCCTGCATATCCTGCTTTGAAAAGCTTAGATCTGTAATGTATTGTATAGTATTCCTTAAAAGGCTTTGCTCTGTAGTGTGTGCTAGCCTTGGGCTAGCAATATAGATTCCAATTCTTAACCTTATACTTGATAGCTTTGTTTGGATAATATTTCCGTGAGGAGAGGAGTGTTCACCTAGACTGCAGGATCCATTCATACCTTCCTCATCAATTTGGAAATTTGTTAAAATAGTACATGGCTTTGCCTCCTGAGATAGTGCGTTCTTTTCTTGAATGGAAAAAGGATGGTGTACAGAGCCCCAAATTAAAGCAATTAAAGAGAGCTTGAAAGTTACAGATTTTGATAAGCTTAAAAATAATGAGCGACAAGTGCCAATTTAAATAGATGTTAAAGATATTTTTTGGTCTTCAGCAGAGAACACAACTGTTAGAAAAATCGATGCACATCTCTGAAGTGTGGCAATGCAGACTTTTAGTAAAAGAGTCCAAAAGATGCAAGGACATAATCTGTGTGTGGCTTGCAGAGACACTGCCACCTCCAAACCCATTACTGTTTGCAGACAGCAAAAAGGATGAGTCAGGTGTGTATACTTCTTCATTCAAGTGATGGCTGTCATACTATAATGGTTTGTGGTTTTGTTCACTGTTTATTGCTAAAGGGAAGTGTCCCAATTTTAATATCATCATTTTGCCTGAATAAATCCCACATGCCTGGTTTTTGAGAAGCAAGATTGATTCATGTAGAAAAGGTAACTAGGAGCAAAGCAGAACAGGGGAAAGAAATAAAAATAATAGATCCTTAGTGTTCATTTGCAGGAAAGGCTCTATTTATGAAGCAAATGATACAAAATGAATGTATTCATGAACTAAAACTGAGAGGTGGTACAAACATAAACACACTGTTGTTGAAATAAAACTGCACTGCTGTGCTGCCTGTGAACCACCACGTTATACTGGCACTCCTCGGAGCAAAGCTGCTTACTCTCGTGGGGGTGAGTGGCTTCCGCACTAGTGAACACAGAAAGCAGAGGGATGTCCCCGTGCGACCAAGGCCTGTGATGTGTGGGGTGGATTTCTTAGAAAGAGGCACTGCCAGCAGGCATCATACACAGCTACGGTGTCTCTTGGGGCCTCTGCCAGCCCTTTCCTCCTCCCTGCCCTCCATCACCCATCTCTTCTTTACCCACTTGGAAAAGTCATGTGAGCCACAGGAAGAGAGGAAGGTACAAGTTGTTGTCAGACTGCACTGGGATAGTTTTCCAAATATACTGTATGTCGTAGACCTAGAGGTATCAGTTGTTGGAAAGTAACATGATTTGTAAGCTTGCTTCTCTTTTTCTCCTTGTCCAGATTTTTTCCCCAAATTCTCCACGTTGCTATGTGATAATAGGGTTACAGAAATCTGGTGTGCAATATAATTACAACCCAATGCTAGTTGTCTGTAATATGTGCCAAAACAGGCTTAGCACAAATCTTCATTAAATGATGAAAGCTTGATCCAGTTCCCACCTCTGAGATGTTCTCAGCGCACACAGTTACAATGCCCATTAGCTGGGGTTTTAGGTGCTGTTGACCAACATAGTTTCTTACTTTTAACACACAGATTAATTCTTTTTCAAAGCAAACTGAAATTATGTTCTTAACTATTGAAATCTTTTTTGACCGTCCTGGTAAAATGACAGCACTAAGAGGGCCCTGTGAAAATGGACCCATCATTTTGGGTGCTACAAACTTTCTGAGCTTCTCTACAGTCTTTCTATGATTTTCCTTCAAATATACCATTTTTACTAGGATCGGTTCTCCTCCATTCCATATTTACTCCTGTAATTTTTCTCAATGCATTTTTTATGTGTTAACTTAGTTTTCCTTTAAGCTCTGATGAAGACCACATTTTAGCTCATATTTTAAAAATCCTGTACGGTTTCCTCTCATACAAAAGAGGTGAAGAAAGGCTGATCCATTTTCTGTGTCTTACCATGACATTTTCTACTCTATCATACACTGCCCTTTAACTTCACTTAATTTCCCTAATTCTGAACTTCTAGAAATCTCTCTTTAGCATATTTAATTCATGCATAAATGAAGGATGTTCTGGGGTTAAAACCACAAAAGTCAGTTTGCACTGCTGTTTTCAGATACCACCAACCTGGCATCAGGAGTCAGGACAAGTGTTGTGAGGTCCTACCTAATGAAATGGCGAGAACTTGCCATAAATAATTTAGGCCTTGAGATTTATTCAGAACAATTACATTGGAAATTCCTGAAACAAGTAATGAGTTTTGGAAAAACGTAAATGGATTTTGCAAACATACACAAAAGCTAAATATGCTGGATATGTTTTAAAAAGAATTGTTTGCTCATCTCTGGTCCCCAGTCTTGCATGGGTGTAAATTTAATTTATCACAGTTATCTACGGCCTAATTTTATTAAGATTTTCCTAGGGTCTGTCACAGTCTTGAGCCACCAGAATAAAATTTTGCTATCAGCAAATCTGGTGAATGAGGGCATTCACTTCCTCTTCTAAATTGCCAATAAAATGTCAATTCTATTGTGATATTCCTTGACTAATTCAACCATTAACAGCTTTCAATTTTTGCCAGTTATCCCTGTGTACTTCCCACCTTGCAGTAAGTTCAGACTTCGTCACAAGGTGAATTGTCCAAGACGATCTCCAGAGACAGATTTTATCAAAACCCTCCAGAACATTTTAAATAAATGGCAGCTGCTGTTTGTTGTGCGTTTCATGACCTCCTGGTATTTAGAAGAATGTTAGTTGGCCTGTGAAAGTCTCAACAGTTTGGCTTTATTACTTTTAATTAATGTCTACACTACACCCAGTGCTGAATCACCTTCTGCACTCTCCCAGAGGGTTAGCTGGTTTGTGATTTCAGCTCACTCCTGACATCCCCTCTTGGTAGGGAGATCATCCTCCTCTTTTATTTCTTTATTCTGGGCTTAATCTCGTCTGACCCAAGTGGTCACAAGCTGATTAACCCACTATAGTCAATGGATTTAACTTCCTGCAGGGACACAGTGGACACAGGACTCCAGCTCACACCCCAGCCCACAATTCCAGATCATCCACATGCTCCATGAGCAAACCACTCAGCTCACCAGTACCTCCTTGGAGATGGGCAACACAAAACCCTGGGACAGACAGCCAAGTCCATGGCAGCATGGATGGAAGAAAAGGTGGAAAACCAAACCCCAGTCCTATCTCCTCCCAGCTCAGGGCTGAGGGGTCAGGGTAGGGGCAAGTGCCTCTGCCTGTGGATGTGGGCAGCATTGCCTGCACCCCACAGTGGTGCTGCACCCTGCTGTGAAGGGGGCTGGTTCTCACTCCTGTTGCAGCAATGACACTGCTGAAATACCCACTGCTATGGCATCCCTCTAATAAGTGTTGGTTCTTACTGAGGGTTAGAATAAATTCATTTAGGAAGTTGCAGTGTCAGTCTAAGAAAGGCAGCAGCATGAACCTGTAATCACTCCCAGTCCAAGATACTTATCCAAGAAACTGAGGTTTTGGTTTATCTTGTCTTTAATGTAAACAGATCTTCATATGAATTTTGGACAAATTATGCACAGGTAAGGCAATCAAGTACATTTGACATCTCAAGACTGGTCAGTGCTAGCACTGTGCTGTCACCTCACAATATTAAAGATATAATATTAGAGCTGTAATTCCACTGCCAGACAAGAAAGGAAACAGAAAATATTTCTTCCTTCAGAACTTTCTTCTTTCGAACTTTCTTACAAGTTAAAATACTAGAAAACTCTTCCTCCTCCCCCTGTTGTTTTCTGACCCGGAACAGCACTTCAACATAGTTTTGAGTTCAACCCTACAAATTGAAATGCAGTAAATCAATTAGTTATCAGATTGTATCTTATTCTGTATAAAATGTAGGCATTTCCAGTATTAAATGACATAAAGAACTGCTTCAAACTAGCCTCAGAAAAGAAGAGCCCCAAAGAGTTGTAAAGATACAATGGGTGTCCAATTTTTCAGCCTTGTTTTTGGAATTCTAGTAATTCAGTGCTCAGGACACTTGTTGGATATCCTACAGGCATCTGCTGATCTGAACATATTTTTTAGTGAACATTAACTCCCTGTTTTAGTGAAAATCTGTATTGATGAACCATTTGTTACAGTTGCAGGGAAAAATCACTATCCATTCTGCTACTGATCAGAAACAAGCTGTAATACACCATGAGGCAAGTAAAGAATGCAAGCAAAGCTTATTCTTTGAATTCTGAATAGGAGATGTTAGCAGTAATGATTTAAATTCAGAAATTAACATCAATGACTTACTTACTGAAGGAGTGCGCAACCCTTAACATACCACTAGTACTATTTTTGGTGGGTTATACTGTGCTTAGATTGTACATATATAGTGCCTTCATCTACCCTGCAGTCAGTGGCCCATCTTCCAAACATCCCTCTGATGTATGGAAAGCAGTCTTACTTGCATACATTTCTCTTTAGGTTAGGATAAGACATTCATGCTCATTGGTTTCTGCTTCTTCTGGGCCTTTGTTTTATGGTACTCAGACACTGATGGATGAGAGTTTGCACGTTCCTTAAACATCATTGATTTCTCAACAGATTGTGGAACGTTCTTGGCTGAGTCTGAGCTGCAGGAGGTAACTATAGGCTTGCCTCAAAGGTGCTGCATAATTAAGAGCTTGACTGTCACACAGGGATGCAATGACATGCTCCAAATTTGGGTGGGAGAGTTGGAGAGGAAATTCCATGTGGAAGCACAGGCAAGGAAGCAGACGAGTAATCAGCTTTCCTGAGCCCTAACAGAACAGCAGATGCACGGAGGACAAAGCAACTCCTAAACCGTTACAGTCAGCGTATTTGTAAGAAGCAATTGTTCGGGATTTTCAGAGGCAGGAAAAAACCTAGGGAGCAGCTGTCTCAAAAAAACAGACTTAAATCAAACCCAGCTACAGCTTTGAAGTGAACTGGCACTAAAGCCAGAGGTCCTAAAGGTTTGGGATCAAATGGAGGTAGCTTAATTGAAATTTCTGAAAGGAGATAAAATAGAGAATACAGCGTGTCTGCCCACAGCATCTTAGGAGGAATTGAAGTGGAAATGAAAATAAAAGTTGGTATTTAGTTACTGCTGAGAACAGTTACAATACTGCTAAGTCTTCTTAATAATGGTCAGAAAAGAAACAGCTGAAGAGGTGCTAGGGGTAGGAGGAAATAATATAGTGGGAATGAAGCACTGTGGAAAAATGCTCACTCTTTAATTGCTAAGTTTGGCACAGATATATCTAGGAAGTTAATCCTATTGAATGTTTGCTATATTGGGATATCAGTTAGTTATCAGAGTGGGGGTATGTGCAGAATGTTATTTTCTGGAGTTTTCTTCAGACAACTGTACCAATAGAAATGGGTAATTTGTAATATTCTGAGACTGATGTTTTGCTTAGTGTAAGGTGACACTTTCCATGCGGAATATCAAAGCTAATAATACTGTCAAACAGGAGTCATCTTATTAGTCTGCTCTCTTGGCTTTTCAAATATGTACATAATTCCGAGAAATGTTTCTCGTGTTGAAGTAATATCAAACTATATCTTACAAACAGTATATCCACTGTGTACCAGTGCATACCAGTTTCAACAAGAAACTGTGAAACCTCTATCTTCACTCAGTAACAAGTATACAACCCATCTTTCTTTTTCCTTATTGAATGCCTGATAAATTAATGCTACCTTTCTGTGCCAGCTCCTTACTATCTATGAAGGAAGACTCAAAATGCACTGTTCCTCCTTTGGTGCTCCTGATTAAAGCCAGTCTTTGATTCTCAATGATTCTTGATTTATTTGGTCTCTCCCTTTTGAATATCACCAAACATCCAGGGGTTCAAAGCAATCAAATGTTTTATGGCTTTATAAACCTTGATTTAGTACAGTTATATTCCCCTATCCCCCAAAAAATCCTCAAACCCTAAAACAAACAGTAGTGGCCAACTGGGTTGAGCTGCACCTGCAGGATGTAAGGGTTAACCAGAAACTGAAGAACCTGTATCAATCCTACTTTAAGAGAGACCTGTTGAAATGCAAGAAATGATCCCTTGAAAGTTAGGGAGCTGGAAAATGAGTGGCACACAGTGCTATGCTACAGACAACACCAGATCCTAGGTACTTGTGCCTGCAATGGGGAGATAAATATTAAAGTGTGTATGTAGGTGTTTATTGAGGTCGCAGGTGGTTTGTGAGGAGAAGAAGTACAAATTCATTTAATATTGGAAACTGCATGTTTGCCTTGTTTAGTTCCGAAATAGGCAATAACCCTAATATGTGCTCTTTGGTTCAAACATGTCCCTTGGTATGATAGCGCAATATATTAATTTTGGAGGTTTTTTTCCCATTGGACATTACAGTTGACTGTACTATGCAGAGATGGGACAATGGGTAATAGACCAAGTCAGGCCTCAGCATGAACTTTTGTGCCCCTCCAGCAGCCACTAGCCTGGAAAAAAATCCTGCCTTGTAACACTGAACGTGTAGGACTTTACATTCTGGCTCTTTGCTGTTTCCTTGGCATTGAAAGTGTGCACACTTGGGAATGCCCGCCCATAAGAAGGCTGCAGATTTCAGTCCTGGCAGGGGTAGTTAACCCAGAGCTTGAGGAACCTGGGGAAGGTTCCTCCTTCTCTTCCATGCTCAGGAAGGGGAGGAGGGCTTCAGCCATGAGAACCACCTGCTGCTTGCACAGGTAGACCCAAGCTCTCACCCCAGCAAGGCTGCAAGAGCCATGTTTGCTTCCCAATCTCAGGAGGATTCACACATGCACAGAAAGGCTCAGCACCAGCAGAAATGACAGACAGCAGTCAGCAAGCCCCATCGGCCCCTTGGTATCTGGAGGTTTGATCTTTAATCCATGCAGAATGGAGAAGGCTTCAAAGCCAGTCCTCTCACTTGCTGCCCTGCAACATGGCCACCAGGTCCTCTGCAAGAGATGCTGCTGTTTTCTCATCAGATCAGGTCCCTACCAGAAAGCATTAGTGGTGACCACATGATGCCTGGGGCTGCATTGCTGGCTCTGAGTGAGCAGGGATGGACATATACAAGGAGAAAGCTCTGGTTATCCATGGAGCTTTATGGCCAAAATTAAGATGGCAAACAGAGCTAGGAGTCTGTGGGTTGGGTGATGGGCTTTGGAGGATCACTGTTTTGGATGAAGTTGACTAAAGTCTCTGTAAACCCTTCTGCTGCTGCTAAAGTCCTTTATAGGAATTAGTCATGCAATTATTTCCATTCCCTGATGGAATTATGGCAATCAATAATGTTCTTACTGCAGGACAGGAGCTCCAGTAAAGAACTGAGACCTTTAATAGTGGGGCTTTGTACAAATAAGAAGCAAGCAGCCAGAATCCAGCTACAACTCCTGGGACTAGGAACAAAGCTTTAAAAAAGGTCTTTGGGGCTTTGAATCCCCCAGGAAGGAACAGCAGTTGAGAGAGAGATTGCAAAAAAATCCATAGTATTTGTGTACTTGAAAATGTCGCACATTTTGTCTGTTGCAGCTATGCCTCATTGCGGTTGTTAACGTGTTACTGTAACACCTGCTGGCTCTGATTAGGATTCCTCCAGGATGGTATAATCACAGAGCACAATGTGGCCACCAAGAAATTACAACTCATGATCTGCAGCATATAAAGGGGGAATAATGATAGACTCAACCAGATAGATATATGCTGGTTTATCCATACATATGGCCAGTATGGATGAATTTGCATCTTCATTTACTATTTTACTTTAGCCCCATGAGCATCAGTGCTCCCTTATAACTCTGAGCCTGGCCATTATAAGTTGGCTGTTCTTACAGTGTCATTGAAGTAAATCTCAAATAAGGATTTGAAACAGGAGAAAATAACAGCTTGGGTTCAGGCTACTGTAAGCTGGGCTGGCTCAGGGACAAATTTACGTTTAGATTGAGCCTCTTCACATCTTCTGTAAGTAATTGTAAACTCTCTCATGGCTCAGCCCTACAGAAGAATTTAGGCAGCCCTGCACTGCCAGAAACTGTGCCTTACGCTTTGTAAGACAGGCGATAGCTAATCTAAGTAGTCAGGCTTAGCATCTACTTTTCATAATTATTTGTGCAAGTACAACTCAGTTTATCAAATGTCTGCATTAATCAGACAAAGGATATCAGCATTGCCAAAATAAATCTGTTTTAAAAGTGTTATGTCTGATTATTTGTATTATTCAACCAACACCCAGACGTCCTGTTATGTTAAGAGCTACACAAGCATGTAAGAAACCGTTCCACCACCAGGGAGTGTATGACTAATTCACGATAAGAGAAAACAATTGGACATTACAAGCAAATAAAGGGAGAGGAGAATGAGGGCGGGCGTGATCGTCTGTGACTGGGTATTCCTATGAGAACTGTGAGCGAGTTTTAAATAAAGGAAAAAATGGTTTGATATAAATAAATTGGAAATATGATATCAGTAATCCTTACTGGGCATTTGCCTAGCCCAATGGAGATTTCTGTGGTATGTACATAGCTTTCATATTAGGGACTTATTCACACCGTGCCTGTTTACACCACTTTCACAGGGAACTCCAAATGGCATCGCAGAGACAGCAGAGGACAGAGGAACACAGCCAAAACACTACAGCTGGCCTCCTCATACCACACAGATCTGCCATCTGCACCCAGCCAGGCACGTGCCCAGTGAGGGTTATGGAGGCTGCATTTCTTTGTTATTAAATGCTTCATACTGCCAGCACAACATAAAGGGATCTTAGTGGGACTGAGCGTTTGTCTCAGTCTAATGTGTTTTGCTGCTGCATGTTTTCAGTTCCACAGCTATTCTGCTTGAGCATTAATGCGAATAAATCACTTCATTAAGATGCCTACTTGAACTGGTGCTGCCTGGAATAACAAACCTTACTGTATGTTTCAATAAGAGGAAGATGTACAGAATAAAAGGATACACGTTTACAGAAGTCTCTGCTTTCCAGTATCCTTTCTGGTCTGAGGTCACCCTGCCATATCATGGGCTTTCAGTTATTCTGAGCACCTCCTTAAGAAGTCAGGTTGAGTTCTGGTCCTCTTTGCCTTCAGGAGCTTGTGGTCAGTGATGCACAGCAATATAACAAGCCACCTTAAAAGAATAAAGCATTTAGCAGCTGAAACAAAGAACTTAGTGGAAAGAAAAAAACAACATAAAATTGCAAAAATAGTATTTATTCATGTATTTTCAATGTAAAATTTACAAGGTAAATTTGTGAGAGGAAACCGGACTCTATCAGGCACTCAAGTGTCTCAGATTAATTCTCCTGGACAATTCCCAGCCTTTTGTGAATGTGCTCCTTTCTTCACATCCCTAATTCTTTTCCCATCCAGTGCAAAGAAGCCTGGCACTATCTCTCAGCTATTGTTTGTAGAAAAATGGCTTATCTTGAGCCATACTTTTTCCTTTCATTTTCCTTTTGAATTGAACTGTTCTGTTCATGGGGCAAAGTCAAAACAGGGTGCTCGTAAATTATCACAGCGCAGTTCCCTTTTCACCACAGTCATAAAACACATTGCAAACCTAAAAATGAAGTTGGAATTCCTACTTTTTCTTGAAAGTTATAACCAAAAACAAGTGCGAGTGGCAATATAGTAAAGCAAAACAACCTTTGTGATACCTCTCATCTAGGTTAACATCCATAATATTTAGTATTTACATAATAATTACTATTTTTCAGGATGAAACACAGCAATTGCCATTTCTTTCACCCTCTAGCATTCTTGAAAAGGAGCATTGCTTGAACTGACCAGCAGCATATTGCCAGAAGAAATCCCAACTAAGAGCACAGCAGCTTGGTAGGAAACACTGATAACATGTGATGACCTGACACAAATGCTATGTCATTAAAATGTAACAATAGTTTATGTTTCATAAATCATCTTCTGTGTCAAAGCCTACCTGATACACTTCATATTGCTTCTGTAGCCTCATAATCACCCAGTCATCATTGGGTCATCTCACCCAATCACATAAACTACTGACATTGTACACAGAGGGAAAATGAGGGGGCTTACACCTGTGCAGAAGGTTGCTATTTTCCCTTCCTCAGAGTATTTTGTATAATTTTTAAAGGCCTTGGCGAAACCGAGTCTCCCGGGAGCTCCACTTGATGTGCAGCCCGGCAGTAGCAAGTACATCTTTGCCACAAAAGGCACTTTGCGGTGTGACCCAAAGGGCAGCTCTGGATGCAGGAACCAAGCCGCCCGGCAGCGATGCCAATGGGAGGAAACCGTGAGCAGTGACAGAAGCCGATTAACAAAGAGATTAACAAAAAAACCCACCCAACGACAGCAACAGAGCGCTGGTGGGTGCCCTGGAGCAGGGCTTTCATCTCCTACCCACTCGCGGAAGGACCCGCCCAGGGGTCGGGCAAAGGGGGTGTCTGGCCCACCGGCGAGGACTGGGAGGGACCGCGGCAGCCTCCTCCTCCGGCCCCTTTGGGGTGCCTGGCCCAGCCAGCAGTCCGCCCATCACCGTACTGTCCCGGCTGCGCTGCCGACGCCGGTAGCCCGGGGTGGTGCCGAAGGGCTGCTCCTAGTTCCTGGAGACCTGTAAATACGGTTCTGATTTGAATATATATATATATATATACACTCTTTTTTTCCCCCACCTCTGCAGCCTTTGCAAAATTAGGGACTACGTGTTGCATACTCATGCGGCAGCAGCGGTGTTGCCACTCAGCAGGATAAATCGGTTTTCCCCTCGTTTACCGGGACATGATCTCAGGGATGCCAGCGTGGCTCCAGTTATTCCCCAGGCAGCCCGGCTCGGTCGTCTGGCGCCGGACCAGAACGGGGACCTGCACTGCCGAAGCCGGCTGCCCGACCTTACCTTGGGCATCCTGCCTGTGCTGTGCCGGTACCCGGCGCCCCCAGCCCCTGGGGCTTTTTCCTGTCGGAGTAACACTCTGTGTCCCTGTGCCCCCTCTCCCCCAGGAGTGCACTTCCCGGAGCGCACTGTGGTCACTGCCGTTCAGGCGTGGATGATTTGAACCTCCCAAGGCCTTCGTGAGCTATGCCGACGTTTACTGCCTCCGGCTGGCAGATAAGGGGTAGCCAGGGCGCTGGTCCAAGGTCCCACTGTACCCCAGCGGAGGAGTCGGAAACATCCCGGTGCTGCTCCTCTGCTCTGCCCATTGAACTGTGCTTCTTTCCCACGCCTGAGCCTCTCCTCCCTCTCATTTACTTTCCGGGTGCTTTGCAAATGCAAGGGCTGTAATTTCTGATCCCCATGCTCCAAAAGGTTGGGTCCGTTCCTTTTGTAGTTTAGCTACCGACAGGAACTTGCTGGGTATTCACTCGGATACTCAGCTCTGCCTCTGGGTGAACCTGTATCTCCCTTGAGAAACGAGATAATGCAGTGGCTGTTGTTTTGTTGCCGCCAATTTCTGGAGAGGGGGTTTTCATGAAGTCTTAGCTCCGACAGCAAAACATAACGCACAGGCAACTCCACACACCTCATGGCTGGGACTTTAAAATTTCCCCACATGAGGCTTTCTGCTAGGAAGCGGCTGGCAGAGGCGCCCCTATAATAAAGCGTGCGAGGAAAGTAGTTTGCTGGGAGAGCAGCCTGGCTCACTGACAGAGGGGGCGGATCCTGCGCACAGGCGGGCCGCGCCGGAGCAGTGGAGCTTGTTGGAAGAGAGGAGATGGGTGTAGAAGTTGCCAAAGTTGAGGAAATGCCC
>JANHGB010044815.1:7577-22610 GCA_026283785.1 Coracopsis vasa
GGGGCCCGGGCGTCGCTGGGCCACGGGGCGGGGGGGAGCTGGGGGTGATGCAGCCAAGGCACAGCCTGGCTGTGCATCCGCTGTGACAAAGCCGAGAGCTCTCTGTCCCCAAGCCCCCGCCTCAGCTTTCAGCCCATCATGCTCTGTTTCTCTCCCTGGTTGCGTGTTCTCTCCACGTGCTTGCTTGGGGATGCTCATGGGGCTCCCCCCTGCACCCCGGTGCAATGGCTTCAGCTCTTGCCCCTTACTCTGCCCTCATCTGTCACCGGCCACCGTGCTTTGTGCCGGGGTTGATTTTGTGGGTGGTGAGGGCAGTTGTTCCAGCTTATCTTGGCCCTGTGGCATGCCCTGGACGCAGCTGTTTGCCTTGAGAGGAGGGTGGCTCTGGAAGCCAGGACCTGCCCTCGGGGAGCTCTTGACCCCCATCTTGACCTGCTGCAAACAGGTGACATTAGCTGCAGTCCTCTGTGGGAGGAAGGGCTGGGAACCCCATCATCGCGGAGGAGGTCTTGTGGAGTAGGGCCGGCTCTGGTTGCGCTTTTATTTGCTTGTTAAATATTTTATTTGGCCCTTCTGATTTAGTTTTACGGTGGCTTTAACAGGATCATGCTGTTTTCCAGCTGTCTTCGCACATGTTTGTGGGAGAGGAAGCGGGAATGGGAATCAGTGGGGGGCACGGGGCAGCGGCCACCCCCCCAGGAGCTGGGGAGAGAGGGGACAGGAGGAGGCCAGGGATGCAGGATGAGGACTGGCAGCCTGTGCTACCTCCCAGGTGCTGCTGGAGGCGTACAGCTCGGGGCCGGCCCGAGGAGGTGCGTTTGTGTAACCGGTCCCAAAGCAGTTTCCTTCCATGAATTTTCCCACTGGTGCTTTGAAACTGTTTTTGGTGCTGGCAGCGAGTTGCTCTGCAGGTTCATGGCACTCCGGGGCAATGCAGGGATGGTGCCTGCGCACCTGTCTGCACGTCTTGCCTGCTCCTGGGCTGCGCTGGGGAGCACCCGTGCACCCAGAGAGAGGTGTTTTCTGGGGCCAAACATCCATCCTTGGTGGCACTGAAGGCCGTCTGCGGTCCCCTCCTCCTGGCTGGGTGCAGGCCTGGGAGCAGCACCGGGGGCAGCTCTGGCTGAGGGCTGGAACTGGGGGGAGGCTCCCTGGGGAGCCCAGGAGGCTGGGTGTGTGTGGGGAGGCATGACTAAACGGGTGGGGTGGGCATGGTAACACTAAACATTTGAATGGGAGCCGGGTCAGCCCAGGTGACGTGGTGAGTAAAAATAGATGTAGGGAGTAGAAAGGAAAACGCTACCGTTGCTGGATTGGCGCGTGGGAAAGAGCATCTGTGCAATGGCAGAGATGGGGGGAGGTGGAGGCTGCGGGGGTCCCATGCCCATGGCCTGAACAGTGTGGTCCCTGCAGTGTGGCTGATGCAGCTCCCCTCGAGCACAGCCCCTCGTGGTACCCAGAGCTTGGTTTCCCCAGGGGCTTCAGCAGCAGCTGGGCAGTTGTTGACCGCTCTCTTGTGTTCCCTGCAGCCGAGAAGGTGTCCTCCCTGGGCAAGGACTGGCACAAGTTCTGCCTGAAGTGTGAGCGCTGCAACAAGACCCTGACCCCAGGCGGGCACGCTGAGGTAAGAGCTGCTGGGGTGGATGGGGTGGGGGAGCTGTGCTGCCATGCAGGGTGGCCTGGTGGGCTCTCCAGCACCCCAGGGATGGAGGGCCCCAGGAACCTGGCAGGGGCAGGTACCCGGTGCCATGCGGATGGGTTGTCCCTGCAGGACAGAAGTCCAGGAGCACACGCTGTGGCTTCAAGTGCTGCTGCTGCTGTGACACGTGGTGCTCAGGAGTTCTTGTGCACAGTCCTGGGCAAGCCACAGAGTGGTGCTGGCACCACGTGTTGTGGCCCGACTGTGCCACCCTGGTGTGGGCTCACAGGCAGCCTGTGGCAGGGCATGCATGCCCTGGCAAGCACTTGAAGCTGCTCTGCGTGCCAGGCAGGCTTGTTTGTGCATCGTGCTGACTTCGGTCATGCAGGAAGTAAGAGCTCGCACCGGAGCGTGGTTAAGAGCACCAGAAATGGGGGATGCAGGGGTTGCTGTGATGGCGCAAGCTCAGCACTGGTCCGCGGGGGCTTGTGCTGGAGTGCGATGCCACCGCGGCTGCTCAGCACTCAGGGTCATGAGGGTGCCGTGCCGGTGGTGGCAGCTGCTCAGGCCTGGGAGCAACTGTGTTTTTGATGTGCGATGCCCCATCGTGAGGCGAGGTGCCCGGGGTTTAGCGCAGTGCCTGTCATGCCAGCCTGTCACCAGCTCCTTAGCAGGGTTTTAGCATGCGGCACAGCTGGGAGCAGGCGGCAGGGACAGCACCAGCCCTGGGGGGAGCGGGCCCGTCCTGCGGGAAGGACGATGGGGCTGCACGGGTGGCTCTGTGCTTCGGGCTGGGTTAACCCCGGGGATTTGCTGTTTCTCCATATAAGGCCAGATTCTCCTCCCGTGGGGACAGCAGCCAAGCCCCCACCAACTGTGCCGGAAGCAGGATTTGGCCCTTCCCTGCTTTTTCTCCCTCCTTTCAAGCCAGTGTGTCCAGCCGGGTTGGAAAGGTGTCGCGGGGAGACCAGCTAAATGTTTACCTCCTTCTGGCATGGTAACGCAGCAAGCACACTGATGTTTATGCCCGGCGATGTTTTACAGCTGCCTGCTGCCAGCCCGCTGCCTGCCTGCTCCCCAGCCTTGCCCTGGCTGCTCTTAGCCCTTGCCTTTGGCGTGGCACCGCTTAGGGAGGCGAGGAAAGGGACATGGCTTCTGCTCAGCTACTGCCCTGCCACTTTGCGCAAGGCATCCCTGCCTGCAGCAGAGGGGATGGAGGGCAGGAGCACAGGGCAGGAAGCAGGGCTGGGATGCTGAATGGAGCCAAGCAGGTCCCAGTGGCTTTTCCACACGGGGCGGTGTGTGTGGTAGCCCTGCTGGCCCCCTGCCCCAGCTACAAAGGCTCTTTCTTTTCTCTTGGACTCGGTTCCTGTTGGCCCATGAGGAATGCCTACAGGGAGCTCTGGGGCTTATCGCCTGCTTCATGCCTTCCTGCGATAAATTGCCTCCAGCTGATAGTGGGGCTGATAGTGGCTGGGCTGGGACCAGTGCCCGCATGGGGCCTCTGATCTCAGACCAAGGCGAGGGGGAGGCAGATCTTGGTGGTAGCCATGGTGCTCTGTGTGCCTAATAGCGGCCTGGGTGCGCACAGGATGCTTAACTGGCAAAGTGATGCCTGACTGAGTGGCACACGGCCAGGTTGGGGCTTGGAGATGCCTCTCAGCTAAGTGGCGCAGGGTGCTGGTGCTCCAGCCCCGCTGTATGGCATGTGCAGAACAGCCAGAGTGTTTGAAGCAGGCACAATCCTTGAGTGCTCAGGTTGGGTTAGCCTGTCACTGGCAGACCCGCAGGCTGGGTGCATTTTGGGGTGTAGGCATGGCCATGGTGGTCTCTGAACACCAGTGGGGATGGAAGCGATCCCGAGAGAACCCTGGTCACCACTCAGCACTCTAACACTGCCCTCTCTCTCCGCAGCATGATGGGAAGCCCTTCTGCCACAAGCCCTGCTACGCCACGCTGTTTGGCCCCAAAGGTAGGTCCGTGCTCTCCCCATGTGGCTGTGCCCAGGGCCGCAGGAGGGGCCAGGTCCCCTCATCCCTGCTGGTGGGGAGCTGTGGCCCTGAAAATACCCCTGGAGCCAGGCTAGCATGGGCTGAGCATCAAGTCAGCACTTGCAGTCCCAGCCCTGCCATCCCCTTGTGCAGAGGAAGAGTGTCTTGAGGGAGGGATCCGTCCTGACAGCTGTCCCTTTTTTTTGTATTTGTAAGCCAAAATCCAATTCAAACAGAAGGTGGAGTTGCTCTCCCATCCCAGATGTGGCTGAAAAAGCCAGGCCAGGACAAAGCAGGCTGGGGCTGACATGCAGTGGTGTTTGCAGTGACCCTGTGGCTCAGTGGTGCTTGGGGAAGTGGGACAGAGGGCTGGGGGGAGAATGGAGATTCCAAGTGCTCCTGGACCACAGCAGCCTCTCTCTGCCCCTCTGCAGGGGTGAACATTGGTGGTGCTGGGTCCTACATCTATGAGAAGCCGCAGATCGAGGGGCAGACTGCACCAGGACCCATCGAGCACCCAGTGAAGGTGGAGGAGAGGAAGGTGAATGCTGCACCTCCCAAGGGACCCAGCAAAGGTGAGAGGCAGGCAGGACGGGCAGTGTTGGTGTTCAGTGTTTGCTGATGCTGTGGGGGTCCTCCGCACCCATGTGTCCTGGCTGAGATATCCCTCCACTTCCCATGCCCATGCTCTGTCTCCTTCCAGCTTCCAGTGTCACCACCTTCACCGGGGAGCCCAACATGTGCCCGCGCTGCGGCAAGAGAGTCTACTTTGGTAAGGTGGTGAGCAGGCAGTGGGTACATGCCCTGGGATGGCATGGTCCCATGGTGCTGGGGCTCCATGCAGGACTTCTGGGGCATGTAGAGGGGCTGGGAGGAAGTTTTGGCTCAGAGATGGGGTTAGGAGCACAGAGGGATATGCCCAAGGAGTCTGCAGGAATGGGTCCTCCTGGAGGAGCGCCTGGGTGCAGGACTTCATCTGCACCATGTCCCCTGCTGTCACCTCCCAGGTGGATGGTGTGGTCTTAGTAGCCACCCTCTGTCACCTGCAGGGCAGCAGAGGGGTGGGAGAACCATGGGAGGCTGGAGTGCACAGGGCTGTCTCAGGATTTTATATGCAGCGGAGCTGTCCCCGCGGGGCATGTGTGCACATGGAGCGTGACCCTCCGTCCTTGTCCCCACTGCAGCCGAGAAGGTGACTTCACTGGGGAAGGACTGGCACCGTCCCTGCCTACGCTGTGAGCGCTGCAGCAAGACACTGACCCCGGGGGGCCATGCCGAGGTGAGGATGTCCTGACCCTGAGAGCCTGCTCAGCGTGCATGGAGGATGCCATGGGGCATGGCTGAGCTGTGCTGCGCTGATGGGACAGCCCCTGCCTTTGCAAGAGGGCAGGGCAGGGCTGGCAGAAGCAGCCCCTGCAGCCTGAGGGCAGGTTGGGGATGTTAGGGGTGCTGGGGGACAAGCCAGGATGACATGTCCTGGGGACTGGCCTCTCCCTGGCCCCCCACCCCAGACAACATGCTCCTCTCTCTGCCCTGCACAGCATGATGGACAGCCGTACTGCCACAAGCCCTGCTACGGGATCCTCTTTGGGCCAAAGGGTGAGTGCCTGGGGACACGTGGGATAGGGAGCTCGCTGCTCATGCCCAGAGGGAACGTCTCCCTGCAGTGTGCCACCTTCCTGTTCAGGTCCTCACCCTCCTGCGTCTCCCCCTGTGCAGGTGTGAACACCGGAGGTGTGGGAAGCTACATCTACGACAAAGACCCCGAGGTGAAGAACCAGCCCTAGACGGCGTCCACCTGCCCACCTGCCTGCTCTGTGCCCCTGTACTAACCTCCTGCTCGCAGCCGGAACAGACCCTTGCCAGGCTGGCCACAGAGCTGTGCTCTCTCTGCTGTCTCTACTCAGGGCAGGACAGCCCTGCCCCCCGGGTTATATATCATAGTCTCTAATATAAGCTTCAGTGTTTAAAGGTAGAAGGTATCTCTGATGGTTCCCAATGTGCTCTGCCCTCCTCAGCCTTCCCACCAATCCCTAAGTACAGGAGGCCGTGGGGGTGTGTGGGAATGTCACCATGTGCAGAGAATGGTAGGTGACACCTGAAAGGCTGAGAGTGGGAGAAGGTGGTGGCTGAAGTCCCACCATGGGAGGGTGATAGAGCAGGGAAGGTGTCCCGCAGCACTTGGGAAAGTTGGTGGTCAGGACACCCAGTCCTGTTCCTTGCCAGCCGTTGGGGAAATACATGTCACTGAGGGCTCTGGTCCATCTGGCAGCGCTGCCCTTCTCCTGGCACTTCCCAGGTTCCATACCCTGGTTCTCACTCTTCCTAGCGCCTGTTGCCAACCCCAGCTGCCAATGGGGTTGCAAGGTCTGGCACCTCCCTGCATCCCCATCCCTGCACCCCCGGGGCATCCCTGTACATCCACCCAGGCAGGTGCCCAACCTGCCCTGCCAGTTGGTTTGGGCTGGAGGCCCCCAGCCTGGTCCCATGCTGTGGCAGAGCCCATGCTGGAGGAGCACCTGGTGGCTGCAGCCCTGGGGCAGTGGGCTGCTCCCCACCTTCGGAGGGCAAAGCGCATTGGGCTGGTGGCTCGGCAGCGAGATTCCCACCTGCTCCACAGAGCTGGAGTTTTCTCATTGTTGTTTATTTATAAGCAGTTGTAACTGTGCCCCTCGCTTTGGAGAATGACACGTGCCCCCCGTCTCACCCGTCCCCCCTGCGCACACCAAGCCCCACTGCTGCCCAGGAGGCTGGGGAGGGGGCTGGTGCAGGGAACCCACCAGGGCATGAGCCCTGGGGTGCCAGCACCCTGCTCTCTCCAGGCTCCCTGTGCTGCCACGGGGCTGACTTTTGTTATTTGCTGACAATAAAGGTTTTGAGAGATGTGTTGTGCGGCTCAGCTCTGGGTGGAGGTGGGGAAGCTGTGTGTGCCACGCAGCATCCCTCTGGTCCCGGAATGGTGGAGGGACCCTCCTGGGGCAAGACCAGAGCAGCCTTAGCCCCAGCTGAGCCCAAGCTTCCCAGGCCAGAATGCTCTTGGTGCAGCACAACCCATGGCCGCTCTCCGGGCTGTGAGCAGGATGGGCTTGTAGGAGGCTGTGCTGGCCCTGTGGCTGGGATGGGATCCTCCCTGGCTTTGCAGGGTGGAAAACTAACGGAGAGATGTGATGTAGCAGGTGATACTGTTTTCCCAGACCAGGTCTGTTGAGCAGGCACAGTGCCTGAGCAGGGCTGCAGTGGGAAAGCCCAGCCCGGAGGCAGAGGGGCAGGAATGCAGTGTGGAGGCATGAAGCACTCCCCCTAACCCCTTGGAGCTGCCACGTCTCCAGCCAGATACCAGCCTGGCTGCCAGGCCTGGTTTTAGACATCGAGCTATTCCCCCTAGGAGCTCGGTGTCTGGAAAACAAGGCACAGAGGCTCAGGCTGCCAAGGCAAACACCGGCTCTGGGAACCGTTGCTCCAGCTTGTCCCCTCTAGCAGGTTCTTGCAAGAGCCCCGCTGGGCTGGCTGTGCCCCAGGGATGCAGGCACTCCACCAGTCCCGTTTTCTGGGGAAAACAGGGACGTGGTGCCCACCTGCAATGTCTTCATTCTTGTAGCAGCCTTAGCCCTGGAGCTGCTCCATCACTGTGCAGGAGAGGGGTGGTGGGTACCAGCCACAGCACCCGGCCTCACTCCTCGCCTGGGCATGGCTAGGAAATGCAGTGGGCACTGCAGAATGGGACCACTGGCTCTGCCCATGCATTGTGCCTATAGGGAGCATTTGGCCACAGTGGCATCCTGCAGGCTCAGAGCAGTGGGTGCAGGAGCTGCTGGTTTTCCCTCTCTCAGCACTGATCCCAGCAGCATGCAGCTTTTTCCCAGGCACAGAGGGCTCGGCAGTAGGTTCCCGGGCCAGGGAATGGGTTCTGTGTGTTCATGTTTTGGCAGGGTTTCTATAGAGATGTGACCCCTCTGATGTTTTAGGGATCAAGTCTGCTGTGTGAATCAGAGTAGTGTCACTGCCGGCTCCTTCCCTACCCCACACAGAGAGCTGTGCCCTTGGAGCCAAACTTTGCCAAATCTGCCCCATGTAGCAGCAGGAGTGGTGGGGTCCCCATATCCCATGTGGGACCTGACACAGCTGCTGGAGAAGCCTTTGGCACAAATCCAGCTCTTGCTGCAATCAATTATTTACCGTCATTAACTAATGAGTTTAATATGCCAACCTTTTTGCTAGCCTGTGGCAATCCCCTGCAGCAGGGAATTTCCCTGAAGGACTACACAGAAGCCACATCCAGCCTGGCCTTGAATGTCTCCAGGGATGGTGCATCTACCACCTCTCTGGGCAACCTGTGCCAGTGTTGTACCACCCTCACTGTAGAGAATTTTTTCCTCATGTCCAGCCTGAACCTCCCCTCTTTTAGTTTAAAACCATTACCCCTCATCCTATCGCAACAGGCCCTGTCTAAAGTCTCTCCCCAGGCCAAGCGCAGGCTCCGTCCCCAGCAACTTTGGGCAGGATGCTCAGTATAGGGAGAAGCTGGGCACCACCAGGCCAGAGTGTGATAGGAAAGAGCCGATGCAGGGCTGCTGGGACTAGTTAAGCAAGTGGTTTTGAGATGGGAAGTCTGTTTGGGGTGGCAGGGATGGGATGCCCTAATGGTTGGTACTTGGGTTAGTTGTGGGTGTGAGGGGATATGGGGCAGGGCAGGTACAGTGTCCCTGTTGCTGCCTGCTCCCAGGCGGCAGCCATCAAATGCAAGAATTTATTTTGGTTTGGGTCTGGCTTTTTTCCCTCCTCCTTTCTTTTTTTGCCTACATTTTCTTTTCCCCATGAGAGTTTCACTGGAGGAATGCAATGAAATTAAAAATAGACAAAATTCAGCTCTGCTGCACAAGGGAGTGCTGGGAAACCAGCATCCATCACAGCTTCCTGTTACCCAAAGGGGACAACCCAGCTGCTCAGGCTCCAGGTGGGTGATGTCTCTTCACTGTCCCCCAACCCTGATGTGGCAGGGGGACTGGGCACCCCTTGTGGCAGGTACAGTGGGAACCCACAGTGGGGGTGTTTAGATCAGGAAGCTGAAGGATGCCGTAGGGCTTTGGAACCCCATGTAGGGGTTATCTGTGTGCGTTCAGAGGGGTCAGGGCTATCCCTGTGCTGCTGGGTCAGTGAGAGGACCAGGGCACTGACACAGCAGAGTCGAGCACTTTGCTTGAGCAGAGAAGGCAGCTCTGGCCTCTAATCCTTGGTGCATTTTTGTGTTTATTTTTGGGAGGCCTATGTGAGCTGAAAATGCTCCTTTACTTGAGGCTTGGAAAACATCCTCCCCCTCGGGGATGTCAAGTATTCTATTTTCCTTCAGCTCGGACTTGCGAGGGGGATAAAAAAGGTTGGAGGGCCCTGGTGACTGCAGACATGCTCTCCAGGGTACAGGGGAAAACAGAGAAAACAGAGAACAGAGAAAGTGGATTCAGCTTTGCTTGGAAATCCCCCAAGCCCTGTGAACTTGTCCTGGGCAATTACCCTTGCTGGCTCCTAGCTCTCCTGAGAGAGGGAGCCGTGCCTTGCATCTACTCGCTGGGCACAGGCAGGGATCCCACCAGCTGCCATGAGGGCAGTCCCGGTGATGGGTGCCAGCCCAGGTACCCCTCAGCCGCGGAAGGAGCAGGATTGTCACCTAGTGGTGTTTCTCAGCAGAAGGCTGAGGGCGCTTGTGCCACCAGAAACGGGGCTGCATTCCTTGCACTGCCCTTAGGGACCCAGAAAAGGGACCGGTGAGTGCACAGAGGCTGGACTTAGAGGGGCACCACAGGCTGCACACATGGAAAACACTAGGCAGGGACTTGCTGGGGCAGGAAGGATGAGGGCAGGCCTGTGCTATAACATCTGAGCTAGCCTGTGCAGGGAAGGGAAATGCAGCATCCTGGTGCGGAGGGGCTCCTGAAACACAGGGAGGTGGCAGGACAGCACAACTGTGGCTGGCAACATGGCTCGGATGTGCCAGGGGCTGCAGCAGCACAGCTGGGCAGTAAAGCAAGGCAGACTTAAAGCATTTGCTGGGAAGTTAATAAATAGGAGCCAAAAAGGATGAAGTGCTGGAAGATGTGATTTAAGATGGGATATTAAAAGCGACCCAGTAAGCACAGCTTGTTTCCACAAGAGCCAAGAACTGGCTCTGATATTCCCTGAAGTCAGTGGAGTGGCTCTCCCTGGCTTGGCCAGGCTTTGGCTCAGTCCCAGGAGGAGAGGTTAAAGTCCTGGGTGTAAACACTGGAGAGGGTGTAGGAGCGCAGGCAGGGATGAAGGAGGAACAGCATGAAATCAAACAGAGGAGGATTTGGGCTGTAAATCCCCTGTCACTGCAGTGCACTGGGCTGTCACACAGGGAGAGCTGCTGGGGCAGGCTTTGGCCTGGGGGCATCTGCCAGCGAATTTCCTCCCCAGGATGTAGGCTGGGCTCTGCAGCAGCCTTTGTATCGCCGGTTGGTTTCCAGGTGGGGTGAGCAGCAGCGGCAGGGGGAGGAATACCTGCGCTGATGGGATGGAGGCGTGCACTGCCAGTGGGTGTGCAAACCTGTGGCTCCTCCTCTCACTCTCCTCTCTGTTGCTCTGTTCTGGCCCTCCTTGATGCCTGGGTGTGGCAGAGTGGAGCAGCTCTATCCTTCTTCCCTCCCTGCATCACCACTATGGCATGACCACGCAGTCTGCTGATGGAGAGAGCAAACAGCTCTGCACCCCTTCCCCTTTGCCTCACCTCCAGTGAATTTTTAACCAGGAATAAAAGGTGTGGCGTCAACAGCCTTGTTTTCCAGACCCAGCCCAGGGCAAACGGTGCCACTGGGTGAGTGCCCCATGCCAGGGCAGGGCTGGGAAGGTGCTCCTTTGCACTGGTCCCTGGAACAGCCCCTGAGCCATGCTCACACTCCTCATCAGCCTCCAGTACAGATGGGATCTCCCAGCAGGCAGAGCAATGCCTCATGAGTGCTGGGTGGCCTCCCAAAGCAGCAGGCGTTGCTTCCTCAAGGATCCTGGCTGGATTTGATAGCCACAACAGAAACAGCCAGGGCTGTGCCAGGAAAATGCACCAAACCCTCCCCCGGGAAGGATTTAGACAGGAGGTTTCCTTGGGCTGCTGCTAACGGAAAGCTTGCAGAAAAGAGCAGATGGCAGCAGAGACTTTGTCCAGACTATACTCGGGGAGACTGGGGGAGCGATGCCTGGATGAAATTAGAGGAGATTTTTCCATGTAGTTGGGACTTGGAGAGGTTTGAGAGGCGGGCGAGGGCTACCACGCTCTTCTGTTCCATGGATGGAAATCCCAGCTGCATCCCTGGTGTGGCCCTATGCAGGCAGCCCTGCGCTCTCCCGGCAGCAGGGCTCACCCCATCCCCCCGAACCCTGGGGAGCTGGCCCTGGGGCTTCCGTGTTTGTTATTGCTCGTGCAGTGTAATACTAACTGTGGGATAGTAATTCACACCCTGGCTCTTGAGACTGGGAGCTGACCTGACAAGTAACTGCTGTGGGCAGCCAGCTCCCTTAACCAGGCTGGAAATGCTTTAACAGTTTCTGCTGGAAAGGGCTGTGTGATTGCCCATGCCCAATGGGCATGGTGGGATGGACCATGGGACAGACCCTGCACTGCATCCAGGAAGGCAGCGAGCACAGATTTTGGCACAACAGCAAGTGTGTTTCACAGGCTCAAACCATTCGGGGCTTCACAGCACCAGTGGCAGGCTGGTGGTGGGTGTGCTGGGCTCCTCTGCCGGTATCCCCCAGGGGCAGCCCTTTCCAAGGCCCTTCCCCAAGGCCCCCTCTCCCACACTGCCTTTCCTGCTGCCATGCTGTTCCCAATTACTCCCAGCCTAATTTGCCCTGACAGCCACCTTCATGCTGTTATTTTCCCGGATGGCCAGTAATGGGATTAGGGGTGTGCAAATCTGGAGGTAATGGAAGGTGACTGGGGGGAGCGGCACATTGGCCCCCACTGCAGGGTACCCCGTGCTGCTTCCCACAGGCATCTTGCGGGCCTTTTGATGGAATCATGCGTTTGGCTGCTCCCCCCCCAGCCTCTGCTGGGCTTTTTTATGCCGCACTGTAATTTTCTTGTCAAATGAGAGTCCCGTGTTGAGCTGGGTAGGGCATATTTCACAGCAAATTGTCTCAGCTGAGCAGGCCCTTCACTTGCACAAGTGCAGGCTGAAGGCCCCCCGGGTCATGCCTTCACTGGTGCATCATCTCCCTGCTGTGCAGGCATGCTGGGGGGTTGTGATGTGAGAAGGGTGGGAGCCCCTGCCCCACTCCATTCAGGGAGGACAGGAGGAGAGCCAGGGGCTGCCACCTGGCAGATGGGCTGGTTTGTTACATGGAAATAGCTGTTTTTTCTTGCCGTGTTAGCAAAACAAACCCAAATCGGCTTATGTTACCCACCCAGCCTGCTGAAATGCCAGTGACTTTTCCAGTCATTACCCCGGTAATCACCAGGGCCAAGTTGCTCAAGGGGGATATTTGGGCAGGCAGCGTGTGCCCACAGCTCTGGTGTGCCCGGGAGCTCTCACCCTGCAACCCTGACCCAAGAACTCAGGAAACTCCTGGGGAGTCCTTGGGGACTGGGAGGACCTTGCACAAAACATGCTGAGGACGGACCTGGGAGCTGGTGCTGGCTCTTGCCAAGGGACCAGGGAGGAGATCCTTGCCATAACAACAGCATCCAAACAAACAAATGGGACAGCCCAGGTTTGTCTGCAGCCGTTGCTAAGCCATTGGGGAGCACTGGCGCCTGATGCTCTGAGATGAAGCCTCACCCACAGATTCCTATCAGGGCACAGACAGCTGAAGCATGCTCTGCTCTAATGGTTAAATTAGCTGGAACAAGGTCTCCAGATAAGATAAAGCTGTGGTCTGCTGAGGAGGCTGTTCTCTGTTGGTGTTGGCTGGGTTGTTTCCCTTGCAGACTGTGAACCTTGCTTTGAAGAGATGCTTGTGTTTGGATCTGGCCTTGCTGAAGGCACTGCCTCTGCCTCTCTTCTGCTGCTACCTGGAGACATCTGTGTCCAGCACCAGAGTTGCCCACTGCCTGCCCTTGCCTGGGTGCGCTGTGGGCAGCATCCCACTGCAGAGGAATGAGCTTACTGCTGCTCTAGGACGGCTCATGGACAGTTAAAGCTCAGTTTTGGCTCCTGGGGGTACCCTGGATGGCAGAAGGGGTGGTGACCCCTCATGTTGGGCTGCCTCAGCATTTCCAGCCAGCTCCTCCCAGCACAGGCCAATGGGAGCTTGGTTTATTGCCCCGCCACATGCAGATGTATTTCACACACCGTCATTTGAAGTGTTTATGGACTCACTCCCTGTAAAACAAGCAAGAATTCACATCCCATGAGCTCCCAGGGTGCTGCTATGCTCTGAGAGCACCTGCAACCCTTCCTCCCTCCCTGCCAAGAGCCCTCCACCAGCTTTGCTGCACTGCCCCATTGCTGTGTACCCATTCTGATTGATGGGACAAGAGCAGGGAATGGCTATGAGCAGGATGCATGAACAGCTCTGGTGAGGCACAGAAACTGGGGCTGTTGTCCCGCAGCAGCCTTCACCCTGATATCAGCTCACTGTAATCCCCATTGGTTTGCATGATGCACTGACACTTTGGCTCACCCCTTTGTGAAGCAGGCTAGGGGCAGCCCAAAGTGCGGCCATCCCACAGCACAGCAGGGCTGGCCAGTCTGAACTAGGGGCTGTGTGGGGCGGACATCAGGCACAGAGCCCCGTGCAGGCAAGGCTGGCACAGAGCAGCGTGCAGCTTGGTGACGCCTGCTTTGTCAAAGCTGCCACCAGCTTTGTGCCCACTCTGCTGTGTGAACAGTCTCCAGTAAGTCCATGGGGAGCAGAGGGGAAGGGGTGGCCAGGCTCTGCCTCAGCTACATCAGCCCACAAGGAGCTGGGCTGAGTGGTCCATGGGGACTAGCCACAGGGCAGGGTCAGCTGGAGGAGACCTGTGGGAGGCTGCTTTTCAGCTGCCCGCTGGGACAAAACCTGCTTTAAAAGGGAGCACAGCTGCGAACGGCTGTCCTAGCCAGGCAGTGGCCTCAAAGCAGCCTGGCACCATGTGGGAGGGGGAGCATGGCCATGGGAGAGGGGAGAGGGCATGCCCTGTTCCCTGTATTTCATCAGGTGCAGGGAGAGGGTCCTGGCCTGGACAACGCAGCCGGGAGCTACAGCTCAGTGCAGGGGCACGTGGTGTGGCTGAAATACAGCGCTTACATGTGTGTGGTGTCTCGTGGCGGGGCAAGGATGGGGAGTGTGCAGGGTGGAGGAAGCAGCCTTTGCAGGACACCTCTCTCCTCCCATGCTGTGAGACACTATCTCAGCACAACTCACGCCTTAGCTGGGAGCGGGCTTCCCAGCGATGTCACAGCCCGCACAGGCTGCTGACCGCCTTGCTGAGCCCCGCAGTGCCCATGCACATGTCAGAGGTGCTCCCCAGCCAGCAGTGGGGTGAGCCTGGCACCACAAACAGCAGCGGGGAGAATGGGATGAGGGATCCCGCTGCGAAGGGAGGCTGGAGCCAGGCTGGGTTATAAAGCAATCACAGCTGAACTTCTCTGGGCACAGCTTGCCGCCCCTCCTCCTGCGCCCACGGGTGGGCTCCGGTGTCAACAGGGCCCTGTTTGTGCAGGCGAGGGGTGCCCTGCATTTCGGGAGGCAAACACTAGGCGTCCTGGCGCTGGGTTTCACAAGCCCTCATGACCTTCCCAGAACAGCAACGTGCCCTGGGGAGGATTGTTTCACACAAAACAGACCTTTGGATAGGCTTTTCATTTCCTTCACAGCCAAGCATGAAGGAACAGCAAGTCCTCGCTCCTAATAAAATGGCAACAGTCAGCGACGTAGATGGGCTGGCTCTCGGCAGTGAGTGGAGCCGTGTCCCGCACCCACGCCATTCCTCAGGTCCTGCAACAGGGGAGTTACAGCCGTCCGTCTCTCTCCTGCTTCACCTCGTACCCCAAACTTCCCCATGGGCAGAACACCCCGCCTGAGGGTCGACTTTTACACTGTCTTGGGAGAAAACAGATCTGTGCTCAGAGGGGATGAGCCCTGGTGGTCAGTACCCCATGTATCCGGGAGTGTGATTGACAGATGCCAATCGCATTCCATATATCCGGGAGTGTGATTGACAGATGCCAATCACACCCCAGCCCCACTCAGAGTGGAGCTTAGCCACCCATACCGCACAAGCATGGGCAGGGAGCAGGCAGGGTGCTAGGGTGCAGTGAATCGGGGTGCAGACGGGGCACGGCTGGAAAGTGTGGAGTGTGCAGGGGCTATGGAGCGCAGTGGATGTAGGGGTGCAAAGGCTATAGGGCTGCAGGATGCAAAGGGCATGCGGGTGAAAAGGGTAGAAGGGGGTGCAGTAAGCGCAGGTGGACG
>JANHGB010044816.1:12695-25324 GCA_026283785.1 Coracopsis vasa
ACCTATTTTTCTAGTCTATTACATTACAGGTGTACTGACAACATATATGACATAAATACAAAAGAAACATTACCGGTTGTCAGCTCTGGTTCTCAGAACATACTATACTCTGTATGTATAATTTTGGAAGTCTACTTTCCCATGACAATTTCCAGAATAACCTATCAGACAGCTGTGACTGGGAATATCAATCCTCTAAGTCATTTCTATGGGAATTAAGATGGAAAATTACCAGCCCTTTTGTACAAAAGAAAGGCACAAGGTGCAGCTAAAGCCGTGTTACTCAGGTAACCCTACATTCAGTATTTGGTTCCATAAAAGGAAAGGTATATATGGCAACACAGAACGAAAGACTGTCATTCTTTTAAGATTGTATCTCTATGGTCTGTTTGTAATGATGAATACTATTTTACAATTTTAACCAGAGCAGCAAGAAAAATTAATCTGCATAAATGCAGTATTCCTTTAAGCTTGCAATAACAATGCAGACAGACCAGATAACAAAAATCTACATGATATGAAATAGCACATGATGAATTTTTCCCTAAAAAAATCTTAAAGCAGCCTCACTCCTGTTAATGTACTGCTCATGGCTAACAAGGATACATGTCTCCTAGACAATACCAGTAGTATTCTGCTATAAGGTGATACTATGCTTGGAAGACTGTAATTTCTGCCACTGAATACTGACTATAAACCTGACTGTTCTGGGCTTTCCTTCATGAGACTTCCTATGTATGTTAGGCTGATATTACAGTGGATACTGAAATAACTGTATTTTCCTGCTTCTTTAAAATAAAGGTGAAAGAAATTCGATTAGAATTCTATTAGAATTTCTTTAGCATTAGAAGCGCAATATTTCATCATAGCACTACAAAGGAGATATTTCAAAGTTTAAAATAAATGAAAACATACTGGCACTTAGGTTTTACAGCTATAGAAATACACAAACTTGTATTAACATTGTAAACATTACGGCAGCATTTCCTGTCTTTTTGAGAGTTTTCATGCTTGTGGCATGCTTTGTGAACACAGTGAATTTTTCAGCCTATTGGTACAAATCCATTTCTTAGATAATTTCAAGAATATTTCTGCTTCCAGAGTTTGCAATTGTGTAGCTTTAATGAATGTGCTCTGTGTGCTTTCTGACTGCAGCAGAAAACTTACCAAGAAATGTATATGCTTTCCTTCTGCAGAAGGGGAAAATGCTATTTGGCATCCACGCTGCCACTTACGGAACAGATGACGTGTCAGGCTGTCGGAAAGGCAAGCCTTGTGATCCCGGAGGAAGTCTCTAGTGACAAACTTGCAGTGCTTGCCTGATCGAAGAGTGGCATATAACAAGAAGGCATCATCTTCAGAGCTTAACAAAACAAATGGAAAAGACAGACATCATTCACAAGGCAGTGAGTGGTTGCAGGAAATAAATCAAATGCTAATCTGATATTTATTCATCAGCAACACTGATGAATATCCCATCACCATTCCAGTTCCCTGGTAAAATAAGGAACTGCTTACCAAAAGGCACCAGAAGTTAGAGTGCAATCAATATTGACTACATGCTACACAGAGCATTCTTCCCTCTTAACACAATCTGATAATACAACAGTATAATCTTTTGCCACAAAACTTAATGCAGTGCTATGTGGAACAGAACTGCTAAAACTCATAAGCATATCCCCAAGGCTTTGCTGGAATACAATCACCACAACTGATAATAAAGTGTCACATAGGCAACATCACGGATCTGTGAGTCTTTGTCTTTACATGGGTAAATATACTTCCAAAAAGTACTAAGGTTATTTGAAAAATATACTCAACACTAGCTGCTATTAAACTGAAACAGTTTTAGGGAAAAATCTCTAAAAATACATTGATAGTGGGCATGAGTTGCCCTATACCTGGAGAAGCTGAGCAGAACTTTGCTTGAAACCATTTTTGATTGCTGTGGATTACTGCAATAGATGAGATTAGCAAGGGTCTCCATCGTGGGGTAACAGTGTCCCCTTTGCTGGTGCGCAGACAGCAGGAAAAGAAAGCAATGTAATTCAACAGCAAAGAGAACAAGAGCTAGAATTGGAGTCGGGGGGTGTGAAGGAGAACAGATCTGGAACAAGGAGGCAGACACAAGAGACTTGGTCTGGCTGTTGGGACAAGGAATTTGGTCAGAAGTGCTGGAAACTAGGATAACAAAAGAAATGGCAAAGATAGGTTAAGGATTAACAGGGCCCAACTCAGATGGAAACTAGGTGAAGCTGAAACTAAAGGAAAACTGAGACTCATAGGAGTAAAGCAAGGCATGGAGAGGGAACACTGGGCTAGAGGCAATCACCTAGTTTAGAGACAAGGACAGCTTGACTGGACAAGAGCAAGGGGTCACGCCTCCTAAATTAGTGAGGCAGAGGATCTATTTCCATCCACAGAAATAGTCTCCTCTGGGAGGAGCAAGGAAGTCAGCGCTCAGACTCTCCATGCTCCTGGACTACCAAGCAATAGTAGCCAAGCATGAACTTCATCTCTTCTCCTTGCAGGGCTTACACAGCTGACCACAACTGTATACTGATGCTATCAGGTATTCTGTAAGTTCAGGCCACTGTTTACTTGGCAGTGGTTGTAATGGTTACAAATCCTAATAAACCATACAGTTTACATGATTCCAAGCGATGACATTCTTCATAATGCAACTTTTAATCTGTATTGATTTTTGAAGAAAGTATAGTAAGGGATATGATGTTTCTCTTTCACACACAGAGAGCTGGAGATACTGGTAATGGTACTAAAAACTACAGGAAAATCCACATAAATCAGGAGTTGATCTCCATTACATAATTTTATTCAACTTACATATTTTCAGCAAAGAAGAAGTCTGCCTTATTCTGCATCTCCTGCATAATCTCTCTTTTCCAATTTGAAGAGTTAATCATCATGTGTTTGCGGCCCAGCACAAGCAACCGGGTGTTCTTTTTTGCCAGGTAGTTGACAGCATTAAAGAGCTGCAGAAAACAAAGCAAACCCAAGGATTTTATTAGCCATAAAAACAGAGTGACAGGAAACAATTTCACATCTGTGTCTCAATTAGTGGGTCTTCTACCATACCCCCATTTCCCACAATTCTTAACTGCAATACGAATGGAGTAGATAACTAATTTAAATCCCTAATGACAAAGAAAAAAACCCAACAAACCAATTCATTGTAGGAAGCTGCTCTCAACCACACAGAAAATGCATTGCTATTATAAACTTTTCCCAGCTCTTACAGCTTAAATGACATGAATGAACTCAGGAAGAGATTTCAGAAATTCACAGTCAGCCAAGGGAACTGAATCACATTGGGATTTCGGTAGTATCTACTTTTGGAAATGATTCAGCACTGAAACCTTTGTTGGTATGAGAGGAGGACCAAGCTCTAAATCATCCTGCTTTTCCAGCCCCACCTGTTGTCGAAATTGGAGAACTACATGTGATCTGGGCTGCCCTGTGGGGAAGAAGCAAGCAGTAGTGAAAGGAAATCTGCGGCCTCAGGATTAAGGGTTTATGAAAGCCACATCCACACCAGCCTCCCACTTATGAACCAACATCCTGAGGTCGCAAATTCACTGCTGCGCCAGCTTCTTTTCAGAGGGGCTTCTCACCAGACTCAGGGCTGTGCCTGTTCGACAATAAATGCTTCTCAAGACTGGCACTTGCACCTGCAGCATTCCCTCTGCTTCACTCAGTTCGGCTTGTGTTCAGCTTCCAGGTTATTCCTGTGGACTGTTCACAAAGCAATGGCATTTCAATTCTGCCCAGAAAGACAGAACTGTTTTTTGAGACTGAAGCATCATGTTTGAAGGCCAAGGACAGTGCTCAACCACCAGGGAAAGGCGTTTCCTAATTTTTACCTGCATTTGCTGCTATTATTTGTCAATACACAGTCTCCTGATTTTTCTCTAATCCCTCTTCCTACTTTTTCTAGCTACTTCCCTCTCCCCTATTTCCTTTCCCTATAATACCTCCAATTGTCTTTCTCCTTCTCTTGCTCTTTTCCTTCCTTCCCTCCTATTTTTGATCTTGATCATTATTTGATATCATTATCTTTTTTCTCAGGGACTACAAAGAATTGTTCTTCTAGCTCTTGGGTCCAATTTACAATCCATTTAGTTTGATCTACCTGTGACTATCAGTGGAGAGGGGTGGTCCCACTCAATCCTCTCTCCAGTTGCACATTCCCACCACTTCCGTTGTGTCAATCTAACAATGTCACAACTACCCATGAGCTCACTGATCCAACAAAAGAAATATTTTTGCAGGGTTGAGCCTGCAGCCACACAACTGATAGGCCTGAGTCAAAGGCGATGACTGATGGGAACATGTTACTGGAGGTGGTGAGGAGAGGAAGCTTGGGACTACCCCTCTCTGCAAAGGACCTGGAGATGGATCAAATTAACTGTGAATCTGGATCTGAGGATCTGAGAGAACAGGACAGATTTTCTACATTACTTTTAACTGTTGACCTATACGCTGCTGTTGCCAGCATTGACTCTGATAGACTGAAGGCTCTGTTTTCATGGAAACACAGGGTCTCAGTGCTAATGCAAAGTGCAAGACCCTAACAGTACCTATCAGAATTGACTTCCTGCTTCCGGGAGATCGCACTGGACATCAGCTACACATGCATACACTCTACTTTTCCCTGGTTAAAACAAACAGGACATAATGTGAGCAGGAAAAGGTCAAATGCAGTAATTTCCGCCTATAAAATAGCATGCAAAAATAAAAACTGCATTGTCTCCCAGTGTATGACTTGAATCTTTGGAGATACGTTTCGGAATTCTTACTGGAACACACAATTGAAAGATACAAACAAAAGCCACCATTTTTATGTTACTGGAAAGCTTTCAAGGTAAATATATTATGTAATAACATATGTCCTCATCTATGTCACATAATTTATTTATTAAACGAGGTGGTTATTAAAAATTGAAAAACTGAATTTCAGTTTTTCAATATTGACGTATCTTTTTGTAATGTCTCATCTGGGCAGGGGATCATCAATTTTTCTTGTTTACAGTCACTTTTATTTTCCAGTTCTCATGCACTGGCCCAGTCCTGAAAATAGTTGGGATATCAAAGGAGAATTAAGTTTGCTAAGCTGAATTCATTAAATTTAATAAAAGCTAGGAATGTACCTACTGCATCCACACACATTTTCATGTAGAGAAGTCAACCATGAATAACTCGAGCAACCGCTGACAAATTCCAAATGAAAATACTTTCTCTTTTTGCCTAGCATTTTGCTACATTAAGGGAAGGTTAGCATGTGAAAAAAAAACCAAAACACAAACTTGACAGCAAGAGCATCCTGATGGTACAACAGAAGAAACAAGTCCTAAAAGCACACTATGATTCAATTAGAGTCTCAGGAATGTAGCTGCACTAGTGGTATTGCAATGTCAACAACAAATTGCTGGGATTTGAACTCCCGGAGTTTACCCCCAATAGAAACCATGGAAACACCTTTTAATTACACTTATGGTTCAACACAAAGGCAGCTGGATTTCCAGATACAGATTGGTCAGTTGGGGCTATTCCCAAGTTTAGAAAAAATCTGACTGGCTTGCACCCAGATCCCTTAAGTCTTTCATTCTGAAGGGTGTAACTAGTGGTACTTTGTACCTGTTACTCATATGGACTTTCTTCTCCTACATATCATCAGCGTATGAAGTCCTCTAGTATGAAGTGCTTCTGGGAGGTTGGCAGAAATTAGCTACAGTTTTGCAATGGAAAAACTCAAAATAAGCTTAAATCATAGTAAAATTAATGGGAATCACATTAAAAAAAATTAGAAACCTCCTGCTAGCATACCAGCACAGTGTCCCTCCTCTGCTTACCACAGAGACCTTTACTTACACAACTAAAACACAGAAGATAGAAATTATTTTTGCTTTCACAAGATAAACATAATTTTGTTCTGCACACTCCCTGGTCTGACGCAACTTTACTAAAGAACATTTAACCTCATTTTAGGCTTAACAGGGGTGGTCTAAGGGAGTCACAGAAGTTACATGGGGGGTTTCCTAAGTGTGTCTACTCCCACACCTTGGCTGCTTCTCAAGAAAGGAAGACATGAGACACACAGTAACACTTGTTTTAGTCATAGAGGAAACTGAACATAATACTGCTAACAAAAACCCAGCAGTTGTGATCTCTCACTTAAAAAGGCGCAAGTATTTTATTAAACTGGTATTTCCAAAGGTTTCCTAAAAATTGTTGTCTGCCACTATGCAATGCAAACATGCTATATGCCGTAAGCTCTGTGTAGGTGCACTCTTTAAATGCTCCACATTATTTAGGCAGCAAACATCATCAGATGCTCAGATGGCTAATCTGTTCAAAACACAATCTGTATAAAACATTAAAAAATACACAACATATACAATATACACACATTCCCTATGCTATTCATCTTCCTGAGAAAGAGGATTACAAAATCAGTACAAAATTTCCCCCTCTCCCCTTGTTGTGCAGATACAATCCATTTATTGGGACATGTTGTCAACTAGATCATGGCACAATCACACACCAGGGCAGAAGCCTCTGGATCAGAGGAGCTGAAAATGAAAAGAGGTGGAGAGGCAAAGCAGTAGGACAGAGAATGCTTACTCCACAGGATCATGCTGATGTTGAACTCCTCATATCATGTAAAAAGCCCAAGCTTTGCAAATATGAAATAAAGCAACTGAAAATGCTGTAACTGGGAGCATTTTAAAAATCAGCAAGTTATACTTTAAAGAACCACTCTTCAGGTGAGAATAATACTAACAGTTTCCCATCAGAAGGGAACTTTTCTATACAATTTCCTGGAAATTGTTTTGCAGTGACCCACATTCATAATTCTGCAGAATTTAATGGAGACCAAACACTGGGAGAAGCTGGGAGAGCAGGGAATCCTATTCATATTGCAAGATTAATCCTCATTCTTTTAAATTTCACAACAGCCTTATGAAGTAAATGCATCATTACATCTCCAGTTTACACAAGGGCATAATGGAGCACAAGGAAGACAGATTAATTACTCTACCTCATACAAGGAACTATGAGCAGAACACAATACAAATTTCCTAGGGCTTCACTGCCCGTCACCTGTTTGGATCACTAGATCACGCTGTGCCAACGTGTCCCAGTTTCAAAGGTTAGAATGTTGTAGGACAGCTTTCTTCTTGAACACTACTAGTGATTTCCCACTTATCAGATGGGAAACCCCAAAACACTGCTGCTGGGAGACACACCATTCAGTGATTTAGGAAAAAGTGGCTCACCTGTATACAGGTATAGCATGATGAAGTAATCATCCTCAGAGTTTAAATCAGATTTGTTATTAACAAATCATGTTTGCCATCCTCTATAAACATCTGGTTTCACTAACTGCCATTTAAAAGCAAAAAACACCTACAATCAGATTATCTGCTAGTAACAGCAACAAACTCCTCTATCATTGTTATTTTCATCTGTTGTTATTGCTGCCTCTCACCCAACACTGTAGCTGTGAAACTGTAGAGGAAACCCCAATGCTGACCACAGGTACAGAGCTGCCAGAAGTACACTGTCAGGTGGGGCTGAGCATGAGCTCCAAAGGTTAGCCAGGAGTCAATTTCCATCATCGCCACATTAACTTGACTTACAGTGTCATCACTTTTAGTTCCCATGTTACATGTTGTAGCCAAAGAAGCTCAAAAACCCAAGGGTGCTGCTTGCAAGAAAGGCTGGCCCTTCTCACTGAGCCTGGTGACTTCACCAGGTGTCAAAGCAGATTCAACACCATCATCACAGCACCAAACACAACAGAAACTGCTTCTTACATTCTCTACATCATTACTGATAACACAGTGTAAATCAGTCTCAAAGTCCTTTTTACTCAACTGCAGGCAGCACAGCATACACATTTCTTGACCTCCCTAAAGATTATCTGCCCATGACTAGTAAGGGGCAGCTACTTAGAAGGGAAAGAAAGAAAGAAAAAAAAAAGGGAAATGGATGAGTAAGTAACAGTGACTAAGCTTAATCAACCACGTTTACGCTTTTGAGACAGCCAACAGCTAACTCTTGGGAATTATCCCTTACAACACTGGATATCTCTCAATACTGCAGAAACAACATCTTTGAGAATGTTTGTATCCTGTGTTACTGTAGAACTATTTAGATTGATAAACACACACTATCGTGCAACTTCATACATCAATGACAGTAATCACGCAATGTTTAACATGTTTTAACCTGTCTACATTGACCCCACACCTAGAATTGACTTATCCTCTCTTGACGCATTCACTAGAGATATTTCTTAAACTCCCTATCACAAAGGCAGATTATTGATTGAGAAGGAAAACTAAACCACAGAAGCGAAGATACCTGAGCTGATTTAATATAGACTGAGGATGGTATAGTAGCTTCATTTTGTTCAGATGAGGTGATGCCTAAATATAGCTCTGCTGCTTGCAAGCTAAGTTTGTATTCAGAGGCATTCTAAGGATGCTTTTGCAGCCAGGTCCAAACTGACTGTGTAGTAAGGCACCTGGTGCTTCTCCACAGCCCAGTGTTCCCAATGACTGGAGGACCTGGCTCAAGTGTAGCACTGGGTAAATGTAGACATATTACTTCCAGGTCGAAATGGATTATGAGGATACTCCATGGACTGAGCTAATGGACAAGCTAAGGAGTCCTCTTGAATTCTGGATAGTGGGGATAGTAAAGCAGAGTAACTGTAAACAGATTTAGGTCAGGTACAGGTAGGTTTCGAAAGGCTCCTCTTACTTATCTTCTTTCTTGCAACAAAAATACCAGGATCTTGACAATACATATGGGCATCTTACATGGATTTTTTTTTTTTTATCCAGACCTCTGCTGAGTGCTTACTGTTTTGTACCAAAACCTGGAGATCTGCAAAGTATTAAAAAGAGTTACCAGTATCAACACCCCACCCCAAGGAGATGAGTTAGGGAAATGTTTCTTCCCATGATTATACAGAAGTAGAAAAATAAACATGTAAAAGCTCAAAGGACTTGAAGTGTTAACTATGCATTTCCACATATCAATACTATCCTTTGTTCTTATCCTCAAATTCTTTCTGCCTGCACTGCTGTTTCTTCAACAGTATTTTCTTACTGATCACCAACATTGCTTCATTCCAACAAGTACTAGATATACATTCTTATTTTCTTGAGGAAGCAAGTTACATGAAAATGAAAAGGTATGAGGTTTTACTTATATTTGTATAGGCTTTGGAAGTGAAATGTTACCTATCAGAGCCACTGACTAAAGTGAAAAACTGTCCCAGCTGAAGTCACAGCTTCAGGGATCTGCCTTCTCTCACTGTAAATCCACTTTTTGCCATTATATTTGTACTCTTGCATTTCTACTACTATTGCAGCAGCTGCATACAACAAAAGGCCCTAAGAGAATTTCTTTTATCATTTCTCATTTCAGAAGGAATCACAGAATGGTTTGGGTTGGGAAAGACCTTAAAATCACCTAGTTCCAACACGCCTGCAATGGGCAGTACACGACACCTTCCACTGGACCAGGTTGCTCAAGGCCCCCTCCAACCTGGCCTCGAACGCTGCCAGGGATGGGGCATCCACAGCTTCTCTGCGCAACCTGTTCCAGTGTCTCACCACCCTCATAGTAAAGAACTTTTTCCTTATGTAAAACGTTAGCTATTAGAAGGGAACATCTGTGAATTAAATGCAGCAGTGACAGTCTTAGACTTTCACTGTGTGGGTCAGAAGTTATATTTAAGTACTGGAAAAGCAAAATGTGAGCAGGATCGCTGGGTGGTGATGGCAGCAATGGTGATGGGATGTCATGAAAATGAAAGCACAAGCTTGACTGATCCTTTCCATAGATAGGAAATAACTTGGTGCAGGACTGAAATTGGCTTTGTAAGACTGAAACTGACAGTTTAAAAGATACCAATACTTTAGCTCTTACCACTGTCCTATGCAGATGTCTGCACAGCGTCACTGACCTAAGTCTGATGTTAAGTGTTTTCCCCCCTCTCCAATCTGTGGTTGAAAAAGCCCCAAGCAGTACATTTATTCTTTGAGAAAGGTGCTGCAGCAGCTGGGGAGATCACTGTTATTGAAGGCACAGGCCTGACGCTGTTCAAGGCACATTAAACCTATGCTTCTGCAGTGACATCCTGTGTTTTAATAAACTTGACAGTTCCACAAAAACTTTAAAATAAAGACTATTTCTATGCTTACAGGTCAACAGACATATCATCCAGGTAGGATGACACGATAACCAAGGAAACCCATCAGTAAATCTTCTGTTTGCAGTTGAAAAAAAAAAAGAATTAGACTACAACATGCAGCAAACATTTATAACACAGTTTTCACACTGCTTTTCTTCTGTTTCTCATTAGTACTATTTTTCAGGTGCCTGCTATAGATTACTGTTCAGAGATAAAGAAGCTACCTTCAAAAACAATTGTTCCAGTAAGAACAATTTTGCAGTTCTTAACACAAATTAATACATTAATAAACACTACTTGAGTAGTGATTTCTCTTTGAAAGTCAGAAAGATGAAAAATTTGTTTAATATGAAACAGAACACATAAAATATTCTTCTTCAACAGGACAAAAGTCAGCAGAAGCAAACTAAAGCACAAGGGTCTGAAGTGGAGAAGAAGCTGTGTGGTCAGTCAGGCCCACCTACCCCAGGAAGACCATGCACCAAGGCCTTCAGCAAGGAGGGACCAAGGAAGATTAATACTGGTAAGAGCATAACTGGTATTCATCAGGCTGGAGAAAACTTAGGGGACTTTCATATACAGCAGTACACCTTCCGTGCCAGTCCCATGAGGCAGAGGTTCAACTGTCTTATTTGGACCAAGGCTTTACGCCCCAGTAAGTAACATACTGTTCCTGCAAAACCAGCAAAAATCTGATGCAGACTGTACTTGCAATGTATCACAAGTGAATGCAAACTATGGGTCAGCATTATTTTTCTTAACACTATCATGATTGCACATCACTGCAGACTCATGGCATTTTACTACTAGTAACACTGTAGGCAGCATCTTGGCCTGGAGATTCTGGGCAGTGAAAGTCTGAAAGCTCCCCACAATAGCTACAGTCCACAAGACCTACTTTACTTCAATGCTTTTAGTATAAGTTTATTGATAACAGCCCACAATACTCAATAGCTGGACACTGGGCACAACACTGTTTTATTCGAAGTACTTTTCTTTCATTCAGAAGATAAGATACATCAATTTGACAAACAGATAATATTGTCAGCACCTACAAATTAATTATGGATGATATCTGGCATTTAGCTAAAAGGTCCACCTCCTGGGAGCAAGCATTTATATGAAAATCTTTGTCCTCTTAGTCATTTTTTGACCCTGTAGTGAAGACAAATAACCTTGAGAATATGAAAATACGTACATCAAAATGGCTTAGACAGCCAAAGCCAAGTAAGAGCCAACCATCCTCTATTTCATAAAAGGATCTATCTTTTTAAAGCAAATTCTGGGTTGGGTTTCCAGATATCTGTGTATGACTATACTGGCCAACATATTGGGGGAATTCTGCTGCATCTTTCCCTCCTTTGTCCATTTCCATGAAAAGGATGCAGATACCCGCCTAACAACTCCTGGGGCACCCAGGACCAAACAGCAGTGCTTAAGTGCAAGAGACAGCTATAGTTTCAGGAATATTTTGTTTAACAAATTTATCAGATAGCTAAGGGTTAAAACACTGTGTTGTATTATTGACTATGGTAGCTAGGCTGGCAGAGTGAAAGAGCTTGTGGAAATGAGAGTGAGTGTGATGAGAAAAAAGAAATCCCTAACCTCTAGCATTATTACTTCTGAAAGCTTGTCTGGGGACATCCATTCAATGGAAAGTCAGAGCTTTTCACTCTGCAAGGCATGAAAGTATGAAGATAACATACAAATAAATGAGAACTGAAAAAGTCAAAAGCCTCCAATTCTCTTATTTAAGCCACTTCATGTAACTATTGAGGCTTAGGGCCATCATACATAAATGGATTTAAACAGTACAGTGCAATGTTTTACAGATATCAGGTAAATGACCTCAGATGCTGAGAGCAGCATAGTGACATTAACATTAGACAAGCCCAGGATAACTACTCCTAATAAGGAGCATGGTAAATCAACAGCATTAAGACTGGTTCTGCTCTATAATTACCTGTTGCAACCCCCTTACTACTACTTCATTTTGTTTATTCAAATGTGTGGCAACTTAGGGCTGTGGTGGAATTCCAATCAATCAATCAACCAGGTAGTAGTGTAGGTAGTATTCAAGGAATACCTATCTTTCACTATGCTCTCCTCAAACTTGCACTGAATCTAGAAGCTCAAATTCCAGTGAAACACAGCTCTAACAAACATCTGCATCGTATTTCTACTTCTTTCTTTTTTTCAGTATATAGTGTAAGCACTACCTTGTTTACCCAATCATCACAGAATCAGGAAATAAGCAAGTAGAGAAAGCATCAGCAAGGTTCATCTTCCCACACTGGTATACCACATAAGTCAAGAACAACTTCACAGAACCAGTAGAGCTGAACACGCTTTTAACTTCTGTTAGAGAGCTTATGGCACACCATGTACACAGCTTGCA
>JANHGB010044818.1:2024-14659 GCA_026283785.1 Coracopsis vasa
AGAAAGTGCTTAGATAAGAGTTTCTTACAACAAAGCCAAGTAATCCATCTTAGGCTTTGAACATCATGAGTTTAGCCCTTGTGCCACTTGTCCACACTGCGCCCTTGGTGGGATTGTTTTGATGCAAATACTTTGAGTGTTATTTTTGGTATCCTTGTTGCATTTTTATTTAAAACCAATAAACAAAAGCCTCTGTTACACACCGACATAGCCTCATCTTTGATCTCTGTCATAGTTGGGAAGTGCAAGGGGGAAGGAAACAGAGGATTCATGAGAATGATGCGTGATTTCCTTGCATGTATTATTTGGTATTATTCATGTCTCTGGTATGAAGGAATGCTGGTTTCGGCTGCAGCAGCTTTCTGTTTTCCAGGCAATACCTTGTGTATGCCAAAACCTGCTTTTGTTACAGAGCATTTCAGCTCCACTGTTCCCACTTTCCTTCCCCCTCCTTCAGAAGAGGCAAAGGTCAGACAGAATCGCCCTTCCCCTTCACTCGGATTAAAATCCCTTGGCCTATTAGTTCACAGGGACTCCTTCCAAATCCTTAAAAGGGTTATTGGCAGAGCCTCAGCTGGTGCAAATCAGCCCAGTACCGTTGCTTCTTGGTGGCCTGCTGCCAGGCACGGCTGGCCGAGGAGCCCAGATGGTTTCTTATACCTCATTCCACCTTACTGTTGGGTCTGAAATAAGGTTTAATTTACAAAGGAAAAACTCCTGGAAGAAGAGGGGTCCTAGGAATGGATCTGTTCCACACTGTGTGTAGCTCATGGCCTTTTCTTAAGAACTAGGCTGGATTTGTTGCTGCAGCGAAAGCTAAGTGAGGCAGCAGCAAGCAACAGCAATTCAGCTGCCAGGTTTCTGGTTCTTTGGCCATATGTGGGGGACCAAGCATTTTGCTGATAACTCTCTCTAGTCCTGTTAGACACATTGAAAAGGGGGAGGGAAAAATATAAAGAACAAAGAAAAAGTCTTCTTACCCTGGGTTTAGATACATCGAGAGACTGATTCATACTTGTGTCCAAATTGGGCTGGGGTTACTGGCTGCCTTTGATGCCGTGACTGCCCTTGGGGCTGTGCTGTCCGTGTCCTAGGGGTGTCAGAGGTGTCAAGCGCTGAGTTTCCAGCCCCTATTGCGTGGTACCCGTAAGTCAGCAGGCTACAGCCAGGCACCAGCTAGCCTGGCTGGCTCTGGTACAAGGCAGAATCACAGGGAGGAAAGGCAAAGAGACCGTCAGGGCTTTAGGATAATAAACCATCCTAGCGGAGCCTTCCAGAGGATGGTGAGTGAGAGTCCGTTGCGACTGTCTTTCCCACAGGAAAGGAGAAGGGAGGATACTAACCACCTTCGAGGAATGTGTTTAACAGATCGCAGGAGCCCGTGCTGCTGACAACTGCAATTGCAGTCTGGAATCAATACAGCCCCAGAGTTTGGAGTTGCATGACAAATTGCTTGTGAATGAAAATCTCTCCTAGATAAAGTGATACATTTTCAAGCGCACACTGGGCTTAGGAAGAAAAATAGCGGTGAACAAAATCCCCCTCTGCTGCTTTGATAGCCTCATCCTGTTCCCAGCAAATTACAACCTGACCAATGTTATGAAAGCATTGACTGAAAGTCTAGCTGTTGTCTGCTATCATCTTAACAGACCCAAGTTTTAGGGTTCTTTGGAGCTGAAGGTGCTACGAGGCTCCACCAGTATCCGGTGCCTGCTACATAGATGTCAAAAGCAGGCTGGAAGGTCTGGTTTGTTATGAAATTCTGCACTATTCATAAGCAAAGGTGAACCAAGCATGCAGAAGTGAAATGTTACTTTAGTTACTACAGCTCAATAGCTTATCTTTCTGGATTTTCTTGTGAATGCGCTCATTTTCTACCATGATATAGTTCTGCTTCACAAAGTCTTCTCTTGCCATTTACATTTACGGTCTTCCTGGCATTATTTGCTTCCAGGCTGTTTAGAGAAAACCTCTGTGACTGTGTGTCATTGTACAGCATGTTTTCAGTTTACTCTATCCCTAAAAGTTGACTGCAAGCAGCAGCAACAGTGGAAGGAAGAACTCATAACTGTCTCCCATGTTTGCAGAGCTTCCTCCTCCCACTTTGTATGTATAAAAACTAGCAATGGGGCGGGGGGTTGGAAATATCACAGTGACACCAAACTCCTTTAATTGACTCATTGACTCGGAGTTTCCATGCTACTCAACATAAACACAGTGGAAGCAGAGATTTGCTTGCCCTGAAGTTCCACCACGGTGCACAGTGGGGAAATCCCACAAGGTGCAGGGATTTTTCCTTTGGGGAGTCAAAAGTCTACAGAGCTGTGACCACCTCTCAGTGCCACAGGAAGAGCTCCAGACAAGGAATGCTGAGGAAAGTAAAATGCATCAGTCAAGCAGTGTGGCTCCACACTTCAGTCAATGTGACAGGTTTTGGAAATCACTTTTAGTTTAAACGTAGCAGGCAGTCAACTTTGCAAAGTCTGGGCTCAGACAGGACTGCGATATTATTCTTTGAACAAAATATCAAAATCTTTAGCCAAAGAATATATCTAAATGCTTCCATCAGGACTTTCCCAGCAAGAGTAAAAGCTGAATGGGGACCCCTTTTTGTTAGTGCAGGTTTTACATTGGCATAAGTTACTGGAAAACTTTATAGTGGAAATGAATATATGGTTGGGGATATAGGAATTAAGTAGGGACCTATATTTTAAAACAATAACCTTTAGTCCTGAAGCACAAACTATCACTGCATTGGAATTCAGTGTGTTAGAGCTCAAGAGCTTTAAATGGGAAAAACATTTACAATCTACACTTTGCCTGAGGACAGGTTTTGACCTTTGTATTGATGGGAGGAATTTTTTGTTCTGAGCTTCATCTCAGGGTTACTGGTTGACATTCAGATGGCATCCAGAGCACATGCAGGTGACTGATGCCTGTGCGTTTAACAGCAAATATGTGTAGCATCCCACCTGCGTCACCAGAAACCCATCTGTAACAGGGGGTAATTTAAATATCCATTCTGATCTGTAATAGTAAATGCTCAGCAGCTCATCTACCATGATGTGTAGCAAAGATGATAAATTACGTTAGCAGAAAAACCCTTAGTGAGACAACTCTGATTTTTTTCTTTATGGATTTTAAAAATAATTTCTGCTTCCAAAAAGCCTCCAAAGTCTCAAATACAAAGGATTTAAGTGATAGCTTCTTCATTTCTCCACCTAAAACTGCTTCCAGGGATGGTAGCGCCAGTTCATTTGCCTCTGTCTTTGTCTGTGCTTTGCGAAGCACAGTGTCTTTTCCCAGGTACTTTCAGACAATTTGATAATACAAGTGATGGTCATTCAATACCTGGCTAGCATTTGATGTAGGTTGTGCACTCTGGTATTAATCCTTTCCAAAGAAGACTGTAAAAAGGAAATGCCTGAAAAATTCTGTGCCTTGTTGGCTTTCTTCTAAGAGTTGGTAGATTTGTTTAAGTGTTCTTATAAGTTAAAATGTGGAAGTTTGAAGAAATGAGTAGTAATTAAAAATCTCTGTGTTAGCACACAGGCTAATATGACTCCAAAATCAGGCCATCCTAAAAGTAAGGACAGACAAAGCAGCCGTGGTGAAGTCTAATGGAGGAGAAAGTGAAGCCGTACATTTCAGCTGACAAAACCTTTCCTGATGTTACCTGCTGAAAGCATCCTCATTCTCTGACAGCGCTTAACCCTGTGCTAATAAGTGCCACCCCCTCACTTATACCTGCCACATTGTGTAACATTGGAGAGTTTAAAAATAGCCTGCGATTAAAATGGTTTGGGTTTTCTTTGTTGGAGGGGGAGCCAGACCTGTTCATCCGGTTTACAGAGCATGGCTGCTCAAACAGTTGTGCTGCTGCAATGGAGGGGGTGGCAGCCAGCCAGCCTTGTGTGGGGACAGGCAGGGATGGAGGAGCAGCAGGACAGCAGTGAACCAGGACAAATGCCTAGTGAGGAATTCGCCTGGAAAGCCATAGCCATAGCGCATCCTCATTTTCTGCCTCTGTTCCTTCTCCAAGGTGGTTCTTGGTTCTCTTAGGAAGACTCCTCACCATCCCTTCTGGGGCTACGTGTCTGAGCATTTCTCTCTTTCTAGACTCTCTGCATGCTGATTTTGGGGGTGATATGTTTTCAAAGCCTCCCCAGACCACTTACCTACAGAGCATCTGAGGAGAGCTATTTACAGGAAGCACCATACCCATTTTCATACAAATTAGCCATCAGCCTGGGACTTGTGATGAATCTCAAACAGACTTCTCTTTGTCCTGTTGGATGGGTTTGAAAAGAAAATTTATGTTTTTTGAAGTTAGTGCAGTGAATTAGGAGCCACTTGTCCAGTTTCTGATGCATAATATTGTCACATTGCAACATGTTTGTGCTGGAGTCAAGAGGCACTGGTAGGCAATGGCTTTGGTGATGTGCACATCCTTCCCAGGCACTTTTTCGTCTCTAAGTGTGTGTATCCTGATGAATGAAAACCCCCTTTCTGCCTTCCCCTTCCTGAGCCCCCTCGTTTGTAGTTCAAACGCCCCCAAAGCACATTGAATTAGCATTGAATTTCTGGTATGCAAGCAGAAAGTTCTGAACAAAATACAACCGTACCGTAGGTAGCTTCTGCTCACTTTCTTGCATGTGTTGACGGAGTGTGGGAAAACAGATGGACCAAGCTTTACCAAATGCAATTTGAAAAGCATGTAAGCATGTAGGAACGAGTGGCATAGGCAGCTATTAATACTTTAAACACTGGAGCTGTAGTTAAATAAGACAACTTTTAAACATGCCAAGGTTTTTTTTCCATAATACCACTAATTGCTAGAACACACTTAAAAGGTGTTTAACTCGCTCCAGCCACTTCATAATGGCATCTTTCCTACTACAAAAACCAGAGGGAATGAGGCTGACTTGCCCACACAAGCTCGTTTTAATTTACTAGTTTTTAGTTTGGGTGTGTTTTGCGTCAAGATCTCATCCGTCTTTCTCATGGCTCGCAGTCTGTGTGCTCCGTTGCACTCACGCACCACCACTGTGCTGATCAGGCTTTGCACGGGTCTCTAAGCAATTTGTCAACTTTTTGTAGCTGAGCCTGTTAAATGAGATGAAATGAGATTTCTGTCACACAGCACGGCAGGGCTAGAGCGGATCTCACTGAGGCTGATGAGATTTTTAGGTCAGATAGTTAGTTGGTTATTCCACAAACCCTCAGCCGTGGAGGAGAAGACATATGTGTCTGCAGCAAAGCCGCTGGTCTTCTGTGTAATAAGGTATTAATAACACTTCCCAGCTATGATCAATGACTGCTTAATGACTGCTTTGCAAACATTAGTGAATCCAGTCTGGATTCGACTCTTCTGCGCTTGGCTCTGTAAAGATGTAGGGAGAGTGATTTACTTACCCAGTGTGTGATGGGACCCAGCCTGCTACACAACGGTAATGTTTCTTCACTCAGATCATTAACTACAGCATTTTAGCTACTTTTCTCTTGAGGATCCTTAGAAAAAAGTGTTTCTTAGCTGTGAGAACAGCAGGAGGTCCCATTGGCACAGGATGAAAGTGGTGTTTGGGGAGATGAAAGTGTTGGGCATGGAGAAAAAGCAATACTTTGAGTTGGGCTAGGGATAAGAATGGGCTTGGATGAAGAAGTGGAGAAGACAGGATCCTCAAGGAGTGGAGGTAACCATGCTCTGACAGGCTGAAGAAACCCAATAGTCCTGCATTTTAGATTGTGCAGCATCCTCCTGTTGCAGAGTTGGAAATGCTGAACGGGGCTATGGCTTTCCTGTGTTTTAGACTTCAGGTGTCTTGTTTAACATTCTGTTTGACACCAAGTGGCTTCAGTGGGAGAGCATTTACGGTGAGGAAAATAAATAAAGCATGGGCAGACATCAAAAGAGAAGCAACCTTGCAAATAGATCCTACCATCCTTATGATTTACCCTCAATCTGGAAAATGTATTTTATTCAGATTTGCGTGGTGTGCACTGTGTCCCAAGGGATTCTGGGCACTTATGCCTCTCAGTGGAACTTTCAGATATGTTAATGTACATTATTTATCAATAATTGGGTCTGTGGGCTTCTGTGGGGTTTTTGGGGGGTTGTTTTTGTTTGGTTTGTTGTTGTTGGTTTGGTTTTGTTTTTAATACTGTTTCCCAGAAGGTGTGGAATCTGTTTCTTACATCCCCATTTCCATCATTCTGGTGATAATATCACTTGATGGAAAACTGGGATTGGGATTCAGTTTTATTTGGTAGAATTACCTAGGTAAAGTGACAATGAACCCTGTGCAAGGGAGTACCTTCTTGCCACAGCTTCAGGGGGCTGAGGACAAGAAAAGGAAATGTGCTGAACAGATAGCTTGAAACAAGAAACTACAGTAAAACCTAGGATTTATTTCTTTCATTCATTTAGTTTTGGTTAAGTTCCTTAGTTATACAGACTAATGGGACTCATGGAGTGCATTCTTTTCATTTAAAGGAGCATAGAGGTAAATGCATTCAACCAGAAAAATTTTATTAGCCAGTTCAAACCTGTTTTCATGCTTTTTTCCCTTTTCAAGTTGGTTAACTTTAACAGTGTATTGTCAAGAGTACTCCTCGTAGTGCACTTAAAAGAAATCTCATTCCAAGTAATATGGATGCAAAGCTGCACATCAAAACCCCACCTTACAGATGTGCCGCTCCCACAAGCTTGGAGTAAGCATCCCTTGCTCGGGGAGGTCTAATAAAAATAGAACATAGAAAGTCTCTGTTTTCTTTTATTTTCCTTACATTGAAACGCTTTCATCAAGAAGGTATGGTGCAAATAACATCTTGCTGCAAAGAATGTCTTTTTCTGAAGTTATTTTTGACAAGTTTGCCTACGCCTTCTCTTTGTGGTGATGCTCTCAATTCAAAACACTTAGGCAGTTGTGGTGGGACCGTTCCTTCCAGGCTTGAATATATGGACAGGCATTTCAAGATTTCATCTGTATGGAGTATTTCTAACAGGTGGTTCTTCATAAAAGACAGATACAATAGTTGGTAATGGCATAGTTAGCACTTAAGCAGATTTGATATTTGATTGCAACTTCTCAATCAAGACTGTGACAATTGATTTCTAGTCTGTTTACCGATCTGGACCCATCATTTTTAGGGCAGTTGCTTTCTCAGAGCAGCCTTGATGAGCTCTGAGTACCCCTGAAGGCTCCAACTGCAGCACAGGTCCTTGCTTTTCAATATGCTATGAAGCCCATAGGTGAGGCTTCACCAGTGTTGGGTGCAACACAGGAGGTGGCAGAACAATCTTGTGTCTTAGAAGAATTTCCCAGCCAGCTCTTAGGAGGGAAAACTCATTGCAGGCCAAAGACCAAAGCTAACGTGCTGGTGCTGTTCATCCCCTCCGGGGGACCCTATGAATACACTTGCACGGCCCGCTCCTGTACCACTAGGTAGAACAAGAGGAGCCGGTTATCAGCTGTTGTAGCAGTTTTACGCTACGACATGTGCAAACATTAAAGGCTAGTTGGTGTCCCACAGCTCACACAAACATGTCCGGCTCCTCTCTTTTGCCCCCATCACAGGTCTGCAGCATATTGGTTCTCTTCACGGTAGGTACCCTGTGAGGTCCTCCAAGCCGCAGGCTGTGTTGAGGCTTGATTCAAACCTGCAGGATGCAGTGACAGGGCTCCTCACCAGCAAGCCTCACTTCCTTCTTTCCTCACCTATTTTGCATGTAACAGCTTTGTTTTTTCTGGAAAGGTTTATTTTCCCCATTGAGCACCATTGAGGATGGTCATTAGGGCTCGGAGGAGTGTGTCAGACCTTGCGTCATACCCGCACTGTCCTCGTCTCTTGTTCAATTGCTCATTTTTGGAGCTTTTGGAATTGGTTTCTCTTTGTTCAGGGTTGAAAGATGTCTGTCTTTTCCTGCGTGAACCCTGTTGTTTATTTAATGACAGCCTTTCTGGGAACAAAAAACTTAAACAGTCCCTAACCAGAAAAAAAAGTGTTTACAGTTACATGGGTTCCTGAATTAACCCTTCCATGTTCCTGTGAGGATGCTGAAACTGCAGGAAACACGCTTAAACTTTTCTTTCAGTCACTTAAAAGTAAACTATCATCACTTTTTCCAGTCCTGCAGAATGACTTTTCTACCCGTTAAGGTTTCGGATGAGCTCATGGCTGGTGAATGGTTTATGTTGGACGCTAACTAAAATACACGTGCAGAAGTTGCTTTCAGTCCATTTTCTCTTTTTTTGTCCCTCTGGATGCTCATTTTCCCATCCAGGGGCAGGTATTTTAGGAGGAACAATTCGGGGGAATATCAGAAAAGAGTTATGAAAAGCTAAATCATGATTATTTGCACCAGAAATCTGTTTAAGCATTAATCTCATCTGCCACAAGCTCAGTTTTACATTTCAGCAACCTGCATGCACATGCTCTCTGTTAGCTTCTCAGTGCCTTCGTGTGGTCTCCTGGGTTTGGAGCTTCTTTCCCTTCCTCTGCAGTTCTGGTTTTTAAACATACCCCCCGCTCAAGTGAGAAGCAACATATTAAGGCCACAAGACCAAAATTGGGGCATTTAAGGGGTTTGGTCTTTTTTTGTTTGTAACGTGTTTGTTTGTGTTAGCTGCGTGTTTTCTGTTCAGTTCTGAGTGCACAGACATGGGAGGCCTTTGTAGAGGCTGTCACCTTGCTTCCAGTTCCAGACCAGTACTTTCCAGTTTGACATTCCTGTTCAGCAGTCTGTACCAGTCATCCCAGGGGCCAACCTGCTGCTCAAAACAGAGGAGCTGGTGTTACTGTGTGAGGAGTCCTGTGCGGATCCAGCCCACCCTTCATTTGCCAAAGGTGATTGCTATCAGTGGGATTTTATACTGAATGTTGCAAGGAAAAAGGCTTTGAAGTGAATTAGTGGGGAAGGAATGGGAAGTGCTTGTAAAGAAAGTACAGAGCAGTGGGGAGCTGAGGAAGAACTGAAAACTTCTACTTAAGTGGGTGGTTTGGATGAGAGCATGAACACTACAAGGAGTGTGGAAATAAGTGGAAAATACAGATGTTGCCTGATTGCAGTAGCAGAGAGCACTAGATAGAAAGTTCCCGTTGTGGTACAAAAGCTGGTGAGCAGGTTTGGGGAGGTGAGTAGAGTTGCCAGAGAGGCAGTACAGTGAGGTGGTCTCAGTTGCTGCGATGTAAATGGAGCAAGCTGAGCAGCCAGAGCAGGAGCTCACAGCAAATGGGAAGTGCTTGATGGGACCAGGAGGAGGTAGAGAAGAAAGGACAAGTTTGTAATGGGTCAGGAGAGGAAGATCAGCTGGGACTCCACACCTAAGACATGCTATCTTCCAAATATGGTGTTGAGTAATCTACTTCTCATTGCTTTCACCTTAAAAGAGAACAGTGACTAGAAACAGCACAAGTTAGTGTTTTCGTGACAGTCTTGAGCATCTGGCTTGAGCCTGAGGAATTGTAATTATATATCACTGGTGTAGATGCTTTCCTAATGAGTCTAACAGCTTTCGCATACCAGCAATATCATATATGCAAGCAAAGAGGTTAACAACAGTGAATATCGTTGACTGAGGTGACTTAAGTGAGCAAAAACCTGTGTGAAGTTGTGAAAGAATTAAATGTCTTTGTGCAGAGAGGTGATGTATTGGAGGGAAAAGGTACAGGAAGGGACAGAGTTTTAATTCCTTTAATTACCAGGGACGCTGCTATCTTTGCTCTGTTTGCTGCTGTGGCTGCTGCCAGGATGCAGGGATGCTGCTGCGGAGCTGCGGCTGTTCCCTGCTGGGGTGCTGCTGGTGAAATGTGTGCGGTTTAGGTCCTGAAATAGAAACTTAAGGGTTTAGTTGTTAGGTTTTTGTTGCTTTATGTAACAGTCCTCCTGGCTTTGGCCAAGTTTGCAGCGTGGGTTTTAAGTAGGAGAATAAAAAGAACAAATCAAAAAATGGAAGGAAAAGAGAGAGAAAGAAGGAAGGAAGGAAACAGTTTTCAGTTGACATACTGAGCACTCATCCTTGCGTTTCCTTTCCTTCAGGCAGGAACAAGAACTGTCTCTGTTTTTTCTAGGCCATTCAGGAAGTCTTACAGAGCAATAATAGCCCTGTTATCTAATAGTCAAAGTTTATTTAGGCTTTCACTGCTTCCCCTGCCCACTTGAACCCTCCCCCTCACCCTCCCCATGCAGTTTGGGCTGCTCTAGCCTGAGCTCAATTTGACAGCCAAATGGGGGAGGGAAGTTGTGGCCTGCATGTCATTTCCATTACACTCACGCATATTTTCATCTGGAAACTTTTTCTTTTCCCTAAAGACAACAGTAACAACAGGGAAGAAAAAAAAAAACCCAAAACTATGGCAATAAAGCATCCTGTCCATATTTTCGGCAGTGCTTTGGGAACTCGCCCGCATGAGAGACCCCCAGAGCGTTACGCACGTGCTTTATTCCAGCAGCTCCAGTAATTTTGTGTGATGTTGGTTGAAAAAGCCTTCGCTGCCCAGAAGTTATAGATATTAAATGCTAATTTTACTTGGGTATGTTTCATGGACAGGACAATCAGATAAGAGCACTTCTTTATTAATCATTGCAGAAACCTTTACCTTTTTCTTCCTTTCTTTCACTTTGAAACATGCTGGCAATATTATGATAAATTCAGATGAGGCAGTGGATGATAAACCCCAAAGGGTGTTTTGGTGGTTGTATTTGCTTAGAAGTTGTCGTTCAAGTGTTTCTGATGCTTGGAAGTAATAGTACATTGGGAAAAGAGGGGATGTGAACTGTGCCATACAGTAAGATAGATGCAGTGACACTGCACTGAGGGAGAAAGCAAACATTCAATGATTTTGCCAGCTTTTCTTCGGGCTCCACATGTTCAGCTAGCAGGATGCATGGATCTGAGACAGCAAAGACCAAGTGAGAAGTCATTTGAAGTTGGTTAGCCCTCAGCCCACCCTTCTTCCAAGCAACACAGCAGGTTTGGCTCTAAAGGTCAAGGGGATATTGTATGCAATGTTGTATACAGTATCATATACAATACTGAGAAATGCTTCTAGGGTTTTGTTTTGATTGGTTATTGAGGTTTTTTTCCCAGGGACTTAAAAATCTATCACTAATCTGCTTTTGATTGTTTTCTCATTGTCCATGTGGTACTTTCATGCACTGGGAAGGTGGGCCTTGGTGTTCACCTTGGAGTGGGCAGCTCTTGGATAAGGTATTCCCTTCCCAAGGCAGCTCCTTGTTTTCACGCAGTGAGCAGCTTGAACACGTGTCACATCAGATACAGAAAATTTCAGTGCAGTTTCTAAGTGAATTGCCTGGTCTTTTGAACTTTTAAATATAAAATCTGAGGCTGTTATTTTGTTAAGGTAATGCTACATTACAGAGCAAATTATAGTGCAGTGGAACACCTATGGGCATGTAACATTTACAGTACAGTCAAGTAAGTCCATTATAGTGTGAGATGCCCCTGTGGTTACCAGATCTTTCCTTCTGTGACATATGTGAAAGAAAAGATCCAGTCCAGTCCTTTATACTAAATCAGAGTTTTTGCATAGCTACCATTTCAACTCCTCTTCTGAAATGCTGATGTTTATTTCTGTATTTGGTTTATCCTGTAAAAGGACTGTTTGGCAAGTCAAGTGTTTAAAGGCTTCTAGTTCTTCTTTCTCTTTCTATAGAGCCAGTGATTTGTTTGAAAGCTTAAATTGCATTTTTGTATTCTATTCTAAGAAATTAAATAGCACGGGGTTGTAGCATCTGTTTTGCAGGTTTCTATTACAAGCAGTAATCACCTTGTGGCATTACTCAAACTAAAGAATTGGATGTGTACTAAAAAAAATATGCAGAGGAATTATCCTTTATATGTCTGTTCTCAGTTTTTGTTGACGATGGTTAGGGCTGAGATTATCAACTGCAAAATTTCACTAAGGGGTTTTCTTCTGCGTTTCTGTGTCCTGGCACTAAACTGGTATTGCTGTGTCCAAAAATGTAGGCTGGTGGAAGGTTTGTAGTGGGCACAGGTATCCTCCCATCCTCTGCTATTGGTGCACAATCACTGCTTTCCATTGGTGTGTGCTAGGTTTAGCCTCATTACAATGATGCTTGCTGGCCTGGGGTGTGGACACTGGCACGGCTTCATGATTGTTCCCTCTTTGGCTGTGTTTGGAGCAGAAAACATGAATGCATATCCCCCATAAAAGCAAGCATATATATTTGAACCAGGCTATGCCAGTAACTTCTGCTAGTGAGGTTGCAATAGGTCTTTAACATGCACTAATGGAAGAGATGAAAGTTATTGCCAATAACAAATTGGGAATCCTGATGCACGTCTTCTGGAGATTATAGGGGGATGAGAATCAGGACTTCCTTAGCATCCCTTCAGGATAATCTGTGGCTTTGGATTTGCTGTTCAGATATAACGTAGGTAATTCAGCCATCCTGTAGGTGAGCCACTGGAAAAATTGTTGTGCATGAGGCATATCACAGGATCTACTTTTTGTCAGGAGCCTTGCGCCACTTATTGGAGAAAAGGAAGCAAAAGGCAATAAGTAATCCATGTTAGGGCAAATGAGCAGGATAAAACAGTTGTGTGATATTTTGAACCCCAAATTTACATTTCTGTTTTACAATTGGTTTT
>JANHGB010044818.1:36712-47642 GCA_026283785.1 Coracopsis vasa
AAATTTGGGGTCTAATCTTCTGCTTATCTCCCTCTAATTTGCAACCAGCAGTAATGAACAAACTACTGCCTGTGGTAATACACTCTATTGCTCCCCCAACCTCTCTGACCTTGCCTGAGACAACATTTGCATTTGGCTTACTGAATAAGTTTTGTTTTTCTGATAAATATTTGGGTTGTTTGGGGGGAAAGAAAAAAAGTCAGGTTAATTGTAGTTAATGGTCAGCCAAACAGTGACAGGTAAGCAAACAGAGCTTTGCAAACAAAAGGTGTACAGGAGGCAGCACTGAGTATGTTCTGAGGCATTGCAGGCAGGTAATTTATCAGGTACAGCTCCTCTAGCCTCAGGGACACAGATATGACTTGTCTGCTGTGTTCTTTTAAAATCATATTTGCCCTTAGAATTTAACTTTGATTTAAAAGACTAGCCTTCTATTTCTCTGCAAAGGGTGTGAACATCAGAAAGTTGCACTGATTAAGAAGGAAGTGAATCAGAGGTTAGCTCCAAATTGTATCAGGTTTGGGTTTTGTCACCGTGAAATGTGTTATATGATACTGGAGACACATAGCATGTTTAAATGCACAGTGAAAGAGGCATGGCCAGGAGAGTGTCTGTAGGAACGTAATTCTTGATGGAATTTCACAAGTTTAAACCTTCAGTGTCATCTCCAGTTTTCCCATCAGTCCCCAGTCACAGCATACCTGGATCAAGCTCCTATTATGTATAGTTTAGAAGAAGTAGTAAATACTTTATTTAAAAAGCATGCAATTTAACGTGCCATCAGGCAATATTATTCTATATGGCTATGAAATAAAATGAGGTTCCCATATTTTCAAGGAATGAAGAAAACCACAGAGCTGCAGAACCTTTATTCTGCCTTTGAGACCATGCTCAGCTTCCCAAAGTGTTTTGAAGGAGAGGAAAATTAAAGTATATAGTCAAAAGCTTTAGTTGTGTTAGTAAAGATCAGTCCTACCAGGCAGTCTTTCTTGTTGAGATGCTTTTGCTTTTATTTTATGGAGATGATAATTACTTACTTAGACTTCAGTAACCCAAGTAAAATCATGAAACGGTGGAAGTTTACTTATCTTGAAGGAGGTGAAGTTTAATGGAAGAGTTTAAATTTGGATGAAGAACTGATTAAGGAAGACAAAACAGATTGTATCAGAAAAGCTCTGGAGACAGGTGTCTACTTGGTATCCTTAAGAGTTGATTCTGGGACATGTCATTATCATTAAGGATCTTAGCGTGCTACCTGAGCTTGTCCTAGTGATGTTTCATGGCAGAGAGCTAAGAGATGCTGAGAATGAAGAAGATCTGAATGGCATTTAAGTAGAATTGAAGGATGCTAAGGAATGGAACAAAAGTTAGATAAAGTTGCACAAAGCCCAGAAGTTCATACTGACTCTGCTTTAGGCTGTAAGAACAGTGGAGCCCTTGTGTATATCCAGAAAATAACAATACACCTTGCAGAAAGTCCCAGTAGGGATAAGGCACTATGAATTTACAATGCACTGCTAAGTCTTCTTCGGGAATACAGTGTACAGATCTGGTCCCCAGCTTAATGGAAGATGGATATTAACTGGAAGAGATATAATAAAAGGAAAATAAGGGAAAATACAGTGGTTTATGAGACAGGTCTGAGTCTGGCTAATTGAATAAATCCAATTAATCTGGGACTTGTTATGTGCATTGGAAAAGATAATACCAGACTGGGAAATGAGCTACTTAAATATATAGAACAATGCTAGCTCAATTTATACAAATAGTCCGAAGTGTAAAGGCTGAGCTTAGGTTGAACATTTAGAAGCAAAATTCATAGATGGCAAAGGGATGAAGGTCTGGAGCAACATCCCAAGAGGCATGAAGAGCCTCATGTGTCTCCAGAGCAGGGGGTGGCATGGCATAGCTGAGCATTAGACAAGGGAACCTATAGGAATGTTATATGACCCTATAGGTTGCAGTGGAGAAGTAATTTGCTTATAGCTATCACTGTTGTTGTTCGTTCCTATTAATCTACTAATTGTTTGTAAATTAATAAATCACAGGCAAGTTAGGTGTCATTATAACGCAGATGCTCGTAGTGAAATATGACTTACGTTGTGTCTCTATTGAAATCTTTAGTTTTCTGCAAAAAAGGAACATGGCATCCTATGCAGAGGGGGTGAATAGTTCTCTGGGTATGCTTATCTCTCCCTGTTGCCTGCAAAGGCTCTAGCAAGAGCTCATGTCGATAAGACCTCTGAAAGCAACTGTGTCTGTTACTTCCTCTTCCCCAGCACGGGTGATTCAGCAGTAGCCAGTCTGTAAGGACTGACGTGGATTTTCTGCCCTTGCTGATGCAGGGATTGAGCCTTACTGGCAGGGAGTTGGTGGGAATTGTGTATATTTGACATACAGGTGGACTTGGTATTTGTTTGTCCTATGGGTGATCTCTTCCTCTGCCTGCAGTACTTTGTATGTAACATCACTTTCAGCCCTTCCAGGTGGGGAAATACCTTGATACCAGAAATACCACTTAAAGTACACATTTGTTAAGGCACTCGGTGCTAAGGTGGTCGGAGGAAACACCAATTTTTTTAAATCCCATGTCCCTTTCAGAAATACCTCAGAGTTTTCAGGAATATTTGTGAGGTTGTGAAACTGAAACATTTCCTGCAATTAGAAGGCACTCGGGAAGCATATGTTATATGTCAAAGCCATATCATAAGCTTATGCTGTAACTTTTAACCTCTTAGCTCTCTTGAGCAAGAGGTTCCCAGGCTATTAAATTGTCTTTATTGCTCTGTCATGTATTTGTAGCATGTGTTCAGTAGTAAATATCTAATCTCATAACAGAACTAAAGAAGATCCTGTACTTTTCCTCTAGAACTCCCAAACAAAACTCTTTTATTTTTTTCTTAATAAAGACAGGAGCATGACGCTAGAGGCAAAAACACTGGCTGAGGAATTCAGGCTTTGTTTTGAGTCATGGTATTGTGCCATAGAGGATAAAGTACATTTTTAAGTCACTGATAAATATGCTGACTACTTTCATTTAGGGACACACTGTTACGTACTAGTGCTAAGAAATAATTACTGCACTAATTCAGATGTTTGTCCTAGGGGAACGTAGAAAAAACACCCTGTAATTTCCTCTCTGCTTTTCTTCCAAGCAATTGGTGAGCAAGGAAAGAAGCTTTTCATGTCACAGCAAGGAAATAGTTACAGTGTCTGGGGGCTGTGATGATAAACTCCTGTGGAAATCAAGACAGCATCAGTTTTCACTCACAGCCGTGTATGTGTTAGTATCTTATATAGCTATAAAATACATTAAGCTCAGTTCTGTTTGAACTGATCCAGAGCACTTAGCCCACTGTGTCTTCAACGTCGGGATTTTCATTATGCAATTAGAGGGGTGTTTATGTATCTGATCTGGAACTTTAATTACTCTCTATAAATTAAAGCTGATGACATGCATTTGCTGAAACTAAGAGGGGAAGAAATGACAGCAGCCCCGTGGGGAGGCTCGTGTAAGGGCGTGCATGACTGGGAGTGTTTGCTTGTTAAGGGGTCTGCACGTTAGCACGAGACTTTATGGGTGACTGTGCGTGCTGTGGGGAGAGCTCACTGTGCAGTGTTCATACCGCCTGTCTGCCCTAGGGCAGCCCTAAGGAATGTCTGCCCAGGCTGCTGGAGCACAGCTTTGGGTGAGCTGGGACCCTCTGGGGAAGAAGGGGCACACTCTTCGAGGTGTACTGCCTGCCTCCCAGAACCAGGCTGTGGGTTCCTGTGAATTGTCCATGCTGGGGTCAAATAAGGTTTTGTGCATTCAGACACCTTCAGCTTCTTCATGTGGGAAGCTTTGTATTGAGAATGGGAGGCAGGATCAGGATGTAGTTACTGCGCTATTTCCTTTTTGGCGCTGGGTAAGTAAGGTGAGGCGGAAACTTTTTACCCTGAAAGAGCTGCTGTCTCTAAGGGAGGTGGGGGGACTACATTCATATATATATATGTATGTACACACACACACACATATATACATATATTTAGATCATCTCAAGAAGGTGTAAATAGCTTGTTCACCTATTGATGATTTCCACTGTTGCAAAATGAAGAGCCATCTTGCTTCTGCAGTCTTCTCATGCATGTGTTTCCTGAACAAAACATGTATTAAAATGGGATATAGAGCACTGTCTGGTGAAGCCAAAGTGGCTAACAATGTCTTTTTGACAGTAAAGCATGCTTTGTTTCTGGCCAACTCAACTCCTCAGGAGTGGAGGTACTATGGTGGAGTGGGGCTGTCACGGTGCAGCAGTGATAGCTCTGCAGCCATGTGTCTTCATGGGGGTTATTAATGGGGTCAGCGAGCAGGGACTCCAGGTGCTTGTGGTGGCTAAATGGAGCAGAGCTGTCATTCTCGCAACTAAGTTGTTTATTCCCCCCATTCACTTTCCTATTTTTAATCATAATTAGGCACGTGCGTTCTCTTTGTCTGTGAAATGAGAATTTATACTTCCCTTCTAAGCCTAAGAATTGCAGGTTTAGTTTCACTTTTAAGTTAAGATAGACTTATAGTGTTAAGATATTAAGTTAAGATAGACTTAAGAGGCCACTTAATATATTTATTTAATATATATATTTTATATATGTGTGTGTATGCGTGCAATGCCGTGGAGGGGGAAGGCAGTGGAAGGATTTGCTTTGAAGGAGTTCACAGTACATTTGGAATGCAGTTATGCATGCCAGTGGTTTCCAGCATTGCTCAATATGCAGGCACCTACAGTATTTCTAAGGGAGATGGGGTACAGACCTCTGTCTAACGAGTGTAAGTCTGTTTTCCATTGTTTACCTTTCACGGGCATGAAAACAGTCCAGGGACTCTCAGGGAGATGCTGCATAAATACACTTTTGCAGTAATAACCACAGAGACCTAATAACATCCTCCTACTAAAATACAGGCAAAAAATGAGTTTCCAGTGTCCTGTCTGAGAGATGTGTGCATTTATTCACTGCTTCTGAAATCCTGTTGTCTCTCTGTAAGTTTTCATGTAATGACCACAGCAAGAAGCTTTCTATTAAGAGATGGCCTTCCAGTTCTGTGGTATAGGATTTAGTTACTTACAGCCAAGTTTGGATCTAAAAAAGAGGTTAAAACCAGAAAGAATGGAGTAAGGCTTTAAGGCAGAAGTTTCAAAAGCGGCAGTATTGCCATCAGAGCTTCAGCAACATGATCTTTACACGGTCATTGATCTAGGCCAGCACAGATTTTCCACCTTATGAGTTTTGTATTCTTGAAGTGTAAAATGTATTTTACTTTGCTGATGGAAAGCCAGATTTTGAAATAAACTCAATTAAATGGAAAAAGAAGAGCAGACAATTTTGCATGCTCGAAGACGCATGTTATTAGGAGCAGGTAAGAATGTGTTTGTTATTTATGAGCACCCACACAGTTCTGGGTAGGATTAATTCCTCCCAAGAACACAAGCTTAATCCTGAGGTTTCAGAAAGCCAGTATTTTGCTGTGTCCAATGTCCTGCAGCACATCAGTCACATCATGCCAAGTGTGGTTGAAAGAGCTGTGGGACTCCTCCTTGGAACCATCAGCTCTAACATGCAGAGAGAAAAGCAACACCCTAAAAACTACATTGGAGTTACTATTGGACCTACATTTTCTTTTCTGCATTGTGTTAATAGTGCATCATCCACAATAGATGCATGCTGACAAACGTTTTTCTTGCAAGGATGAACTGTTTTGCCGTTTATTGGGAGAGTTCAGTAGAGTACAGCAGAAACTTTCCATAGACTGTTTTGAGACTTTTAATGGAAACTTATTTTGGCAAAGCTCTGAAAGCGCTCAATAATTTTCTTTGTGAGATCCGAGAGCGAAAACACAAACTCCTTCTATCAGAGGCTGCCTTGTAAAAGCAAACCTGGTGACAGCAGAGACATCCCATAACTGCATTACATATTCAGATCACAAGCTCAATTTTCTCATGGGTTTTCTCCACTCCTGTAACAGAACCTTTTGGGAGCTTGTAAGCTGAGTGAGGATGTAATGCATCTACCAGCAGCTGGTTCCTGTCTCTTCTAAGCCCATCTTTCTTTTCTCTTTTACTGCTATTACTTTTAAGGCTGTGTTGTGCTCAGCTGCTTCAAGGTACTACAGCCCAGTACAACTAAGTTAATTCATTATGGAGTGAGACAAGCTTTTGAAATTGCCTCATGCAGCACTCATATCAACACAATAATTTGGTGTTTGGGGATGAATTTGTGCTTTTGCTCATTCAGAATGATCCGTCACAGAGGAATAGTAGCTTTGGAAACCCACTAGAAGTATCTCAGTGGCAGAATTTCCACCCCTGTTTGAGCAGTACAAATCCATCTTAAAGAGGGGATTTTCAAAAGCCAGAGCTAGTAGCCACCTCCCACTGGTGTGCTGTATAATTGGCATGCTGAAATCCTATTCCTACTTTGGAAGATTTCTACCTAAATGCTTTGGCATTGAGGTTTTGTAATACAGACCTTAATTTCTGGGTTTGGGAAGAGGATTGTTCTGCTTTATTTTTCCGAGACTGGCCACACAATCCAATGTATGCAAAGTCTCACATTCAACACTGCAAAATTTATTTCCTGGCCCATGGAATAAACAGCTTGGTTTGCTCAAGATGAGTATTTGTTGCCAAGTTTTGGGGGTTGAAGATGAAGGCAACACAAAGTTGCTTTGTTCTGCAGAGCTGGTAGCATTTCATCACTTGCAGCTAGGTGATTTACTGGGCTCAGGAGAGCTGCTGCAGCTCCTCCATGAAGAGATAGATAGCGATGGAAGACTGGGAATGCATCAAAGTCAGCCAAACAGACCCAAAGCTTTAAAAACTTGCTAGGTGCCATTTTACCCAGATAAGGTGGCTCTGGTTTTAGTAAGGCTTATCAGAAGATACTTAACACAGAGAGCAGCTTCGCAATGGGGTGGGAAGGTTGGGGATGTGATGTGGGTAATTGCTCAGAAGGCGACTGTTCTGCAATTGTGGAAACTTCCTGGGCTGCAGTGGCCACAGCCAGATCCGAAGTTAATGTCATGTTGTGGAAAGCTAAGTGTGATTGTTTCATGTATTTATTTCTTAACAGAGGTTTGTAAGTGCCTGCCTTGCATCATTTCTTTTCTTTGATATTTTTAGTACTCACTAAAAGTCCCTGAAAGCTTAAAGATTCCAGTATGCAAATCCTTAGAGCAGTGGAGCTCAAATCTTAACATTGTTTGCCTCTAGTATCTTCTGGGCTTGCTATGCCACCAGTTCTTTCTTCCTTTGAATTTCCATGTAAGAAGCGGTCTAGGGAAAATTGTGGCCTCCACATGGTGTGCTAGAAATATGCCAGAATGGGATTTTAATTCCACTAAAGAAACTTCTCACAGCAAAAAGATGGAAGGCAAGGTAATGCCAGGGACACAAAGTGTGATGGGTTTCTTAGGCAGGTGTAGTTGTATTTTGGATGGATCCTAGCGGTGTTTGTGTGATAAGCATTTCCCACAGCAGTAATCCTGGTGTGATAAGCATTTCCCACAGCAGTAATCCTGGTGCTGGAGCTTACACTAGGTTTTTCCTGGCCCTGTTTCCCTTCAGTTTCTTATAGAAAACAAGAAAACCCTACCTCTTGCTCTGTGAAGGACAGGACTAAGAGCTGTTCTGCCTGTGCCTGGCACAGCATTGATGCATGCAGGGGAAGGGTGGGTGTGCAGCAGGACTTGCACACCCGCTCTTACCCTCCCGTTGCCTGTAAGTAGTCAATCACTTCACTGCCCAGGGACCCAAACTTGTGTACAGCAGTGAGTTTCCAAAATGCTGAAATGTAGCAAAAGACAAAAGTCGCTTATTTCTAGCCAGAGAGTGGGGAAAACCCCCAAACCCAGCGGGTTACAACAAAAGGCACCATCCACCAAAATAAGTACTTGAGTGGAATCTGTGCAGAAGAAACATTACGGGGACAGAGGAACAGATGAGAACAGGAGCGAATGAGATCAGTTTTACAGTCAGGCTTTCATGTCTCTACCTGCATCTTGCTGCACGAGTAAGAAGTTCCTTTTTTTTCCTGTCAAGACATCTTTGGCAAAGATAAGCACAGTCCAAATGACTGCTGCCGGTAACATTCTTCCATTCCGTGCTAGAGCTTAGGCTGTAGCTAATTCACCAGCTTTTTATGTAGGATGGGACTTTTATCCCCCCCTTTGCTGACCTGATGGAGCAGTTTCTTTCCGGAAACTTTTTCTCCAAGGAGTGGAATGCATTAAAACAGGTTTGTGGCATTTGTGTAAGAGTAGATTTTTCTTTTAATCCTTATTTGCATGTCTTCTGCATTTTCCTATTTGCATATAATGGGGGTTTTTTGTGCTTGAGAAAGCTGCCCAGCATTTTGCTTGCCTCGTTGCTTTAGAACAGGTCGATGAAGTAGACAGAACCAGTACTGTCCCTCAAAATCTGGGGACAAAGGAGTTGCAGAATCAAATTCAGCAGCTGCAGTTGTCTTCATAGTAATTTTAAACCACTCACAACTGAACAGCCACAAATTCTGAGTATATAGGAAATAGTAATTTAACTTAAGAAGACTGTTACAGAATGATGTATTGGCTTTGACAAGGCTGTATTTTCATAACTTGCAGGAAACACAATAATTTCATTTACCCATTTGTTAATATGGGTTTTTTTACTTAGTGTTTTCAAAGACAAGAGATAAATAAGGTCTCCTCAAAAGTCTGCCGCAGGAACAGTTGCTTTACAGGCTTTTGTGCAGCCTGTATGGGCCTCAAATACTTTACACAGAAGCAGGAATGTTTCTTTTAACTGGAGAAAAATCAGCAGGAGGAAGTGGAAGGGTTGTTTTGGCAAGGTCAGAGAGAAATAAAACCTGTGCATGGGCCCTATTCTGTAACCAATCAAAACAAAATACAAACCCCATCATCTCATTTTCTGGGGCCTGTGCGAATGGGTGTTGTGATGATACAGGTCTGAGAGCATTAGCAGAGGTTTATCCGGTACAACGTGATATTTCTGCAGTTCAGATTGCAGGATTTGTAGGCTCAGTCCTAAGCCATGGAGCAGTTGCTTTGTTGTAGAGAGTGCAAGAGCATGAGGAAGGCTGCCTGCCTTCCAGTTCAGGTTGCATGGCAGAGGTTAACCATGCAAATCAAGAGATGGAGGGAACTTTCTCAGTTTGAGCAGCATATAACGTACCATAATTGTGCACTTCAAGTACCTTTGAAAATGTTCAAACTTGTTTATATTTCTTCACAGAAGAAGACCCTGGCATTAAATGTGGCTGAGATTCCCTATTGCTAAGTAAGATCGACTCTCAAAGCAATCCACTTGCTGTAACTTGCAACATTTATAGTACCAGCGACTAAATTCAATGTTTTTATATTCTCAGACTTTTGAAGATAAATTGGTCTCCATCTTCAAAACTTACCCAGGTGCTGTTAAATCACTTTGTGGCTTTTTAGTTGTGCTTTCAAAACATAATTGCAGTTCTCCTCCTTCCAGAAAAAAGGGTGGTAGAAAGTCTCTTTACTTCATTTATTGAATTTCACACAGTTAAATTAAGTGAAATAAGAGCTTGGTTCAGATCCCATTGGTTTCAGTAGCAGTCTTTCCACTGAGTTTTAGTCAAGGCTTAAATAAAGATCTGAAGGTGATCCGGAGCTCATTTACATTTAATATGCTCTTCAGCTATTCCTTTTAATCTTAAATATTATTGGAGGCTTTTCAAACCCAGCAGCGTGTATTAACTTGCTTTCTTGTCAGCATGTGCAAATATCCGAATTTCGGCTGGAAGCCCTCATGTAAGTGTTAACCTTAGCGTTCATTCCCATGAATGTGTAGTAGCTGGAGACAAGCTTTTAAAGCTTTTTATCGGCTTTTTGCTTGTTCTTTGTAGTTAGTCAATGGGGCGTTTGCTACATTAGTACAGATAACTTAACAGTACCTTTATTGTTTGAAGCAGCAAATACTGTTTATCTTGGTCCTGTCTGCAGTTTTTATCTTGTTTTAGCCTCACTTGAGAAGGCTATCTCATTCCTAAGAGACAAGATGTCTCCTGAGGAATTTTGGGGCCTTTCTGTCTGTAGCTTTCCAAGTTGAATGCATAGGAGGCTGGAAGTTGCTACAGTTCCTTGCTTTGGAGGAAGCAATGTGCAGTGATGCCACAACACAGGCCCAGAGGCTCAATACAGCATTCGCTGTGGTTGGTGGCAGCGCTTGCTGTGACTCCAGAACAGCACACAGAAGTAGACGGGGTTATTGTGGAGGTGGGCATGCGTGGTTCAAGGCAGTGAACAAAACTTGAGTGGTTGCTGTTGTGTTTTCAGCAGTTCTCTATATATATTACAGTCTCTAGAGATGTCAGTCTAGTCATCTAGTAGAGCTACATATGCATGTGTGTATATATATATAGGTAAAAACCAGCAATGTGTTGAATTTGTAATAGCAAGCTTTTAGTCTCCTACTTGGAATCAGAAGTAAGTGGTTTCTCTTACCCTTTTTGAGTCAATGCGTGAGCGCTCACGTAGAATTTACACCTCAAGGGATTCAGAAGTGCATGTATGAGCACCACAGCATATTTCAACATAAGACTTGATTTAATATAAATAAAGAAAAACGTGTGATTTCTTTTCATTGGCAGGCACAAATGAAAATACGCAATTGCAGTGTCTTAAGAAATCCCACGTGGCAACGCATTCACAGCATAGTTGAATGCTTCTAAATCTCATTTCTCAAATTAACTAGTTTTGAAACAATTTTAAATAATTGAGGGCTGATGTAACTAGAAACTGGTCCCACATTTTCACGGGCACACATCTTCAGTTTCTTTTTATTGTGCTATAAAATCCTGCTGCTCTGTAGATGTTGCCAGAACAAACAACAATGAAGAATGTGATTTTTTTAGACCACAGAGCACAGGC
>JANHGB010044819.1:0-13153 GCA_026283785.1 Coracopsis vasa
CCAACCCACAACCCAGCAGCACCTCATGGCTGGCAGGAGCTGCTTTCCCACAGCACAGTGAAGAGGAGTAGGGTGGGAAGGAGGGGCGCACTGAGGCAAGATACTAACAGGTAACATTTCTGATTGCTAGTATCTTTCAAAAAATATACCTGTTTTAGTGTGGAAATTTACTGTTCCAAATTTGCTGAGGTTGTAACAGGGGCTTCAGAACCTGTCCAAAGCAGGACTCCATACTTAATTCCCACCAGCAGACCAAATTACATGAAAAAGTGCACCAGTTGTCTAGCAGAACAAAAATACATTTCTCCATCTCCCCTGATTATTAATTAAGGAATTAAAAAAAAAAAAAAAAAAGATGAGTTCCCCCAACATTTGCCAATTAAAATCTACTCCTTCCAAGTCTAGGATATTTATAAAATGGGCAACAATGAAGGAACGATCCAATTAGGCAGCAATTATTACTGCTGTATTTATAAACTGTTCTACCCACGTAGCTGGCACACTTACCACATTTGCTCATATTGATAAGTGAATAAAACGATGAGAGGTAAAAAAAAGAAGTCTGGCCTTATGTTTTCTACTCATTATAAAATGCTGTAAGCTTGCGAACTCTTGGCAAGAGGAATGACTTCACTGGCTGACTTAAAATGACTGATGAATTACACTGGTCGTTATCTATATTGCAGGGTGACATCATTCTGGCACTCAGTCTTTGCCCATAGTCCACCATGCAGCCTCAGCCACCGCCTTTACTTCCCACCTGATGAGGAATGTGGCTGATGAGGAATACAGATCAGAGGAAAAGCATCTTATTTAATTCAAAGCCCTTGGAACCTGCACAGGCTGCAAGTACCACTCCAATTTGAATGCCTTCATACAGCCTTCTGACTGATTTGGGCTGGAATTTCAAATATCTGAGCAGTTCTACCAAAGCACACATGACAACTCTGCCTGTGTGTAGGAAGAAAGAAATTTCACCCTGCATGTTTTAACAGCATTCATACAAGTTGAAAGGAGATGATGTTCTGGATGAGAATTATCAGAAGTGGAGCCTATTCCAGTAATTGCAACTCAGCCATGTTGTAATTCCTCTACTCTACTGGCACATTAAATGCTTTTGTTTCCATTGCAAACAAAAAGTAGCAAGGTGACATTTGTAATTTAAGAAGAAAAGAGTAGTGGACAATACAGAATACGTACAATAAACCAAATACCACATAAATATTCCCAGCAGCTAAAATAATGCAAAATTTAAATGGCTAATCTTCCAGTCCTAAATACTATTTCCAGATTTAATTTTCAAGAATGAAATGACAAAGGAAAAAGAAATTTGCCCCACGTTGTTATAGAAATTATAGTGAAACTGTGCTATAATAAATTGTATATTAACTGAAGCACATAGAGTGCAAAAACTAACACAAGGTCAAATACCTCTGGATTCTCCCTCCACCCCTTTTTTTTTAATACATGTTTATGTACAAACATAAGATAGCCTAACATAGGTGTTCAAATTACTGCATACCTCTCACTCATTTACTTTAATTTACTGGTTAGATGCTATTTTAGCAGTTGTTTCAGTGTCTTAAAGATGCAAAATGGGGCTATAACAGAGATGCTCTAATAGAAACACTGATTTCTGTCACAGAAATCTACAGAAATGCTAATTTACACCATAAAAAAGAAGTTCTTTCAGTTTTTATGAAAAAAATGCAAACTGATGCTAAAAAGGGCTTGGGTCCTCTGCAATTTTTAAAGAGCAGCCAGTCTCTAAGGAGTACGGATTTCTTATGTGGAAATCCTTCAATATACCTCACCTAAAATCCCCCCTCGGCCCCACATGTACTGGTGGAAAGGGTAGAAATACAGCAGCACTGAAAAATGTCCCCCTCCACAATTACTAATGCTTTTGGTTTCTAACACAGTCCTCTCTTATCCCATAGAGACAAGGACCATGATTCATTTCTACTTTATTCATTTTGCTCCAATTTAACTCCACTGTCTTCAATTACTGGTATAAAACTGGAAAAAAACCCTGCTCCTAGGGCTGCCCAGAGACCAGAGTTCAATTGATACTTCTGGTACAACAACCCTTGGAAAAAAAAACAAACATGCTTGCAGCCTGAATCATCAAAGTTACAAATTTCAGATTAGAAAATTCATTAAACATTTTTCCCATAGGCAAACAGCCATTTGAGGAAAATGTTTTTAATTTCTTTAAGCTTTTACTAGTGTACACATAAGAATCTTCTGCCTTTAACTACTTTCCAGTGGTGAACTGGACTGTTGTGGCACACCATCCAAGAAAGCAAAGCTTTTCAGTTAACAGATACTTTCCATTCTTCAGCCTATTCTTGCCCGAAAATCTTCACCCTGCAATGCTGCACACACTAGTGAGTTGCTTTAGAGAGGGAAGCCAAGATCAATGCCCAGGGCTTGAGAAAAAGCTCCTGATACAACACAAATGATTTCAGGTGAGGACAACTGGTGAAAAATTATAATAAATAAACAGAACAATGAAATCAAAAGAGCAGGGAGATATAAAAAGCCTTTTTCATGCAGGTGAACCTCCTGTTATATTTTAACGTGCTGCACTCCTTCCAGGAGCTTCTTTCACAATTACATTTCGTGGTTTTCCTTTGAATCGCTGGAACGTGTCAACTTCACCTATTGCCTCTGAGCAGTGAATTGTGAAGAGCAAACAAAGTGCCAGGGTTCCTCATTGTCTGCATTTTGTTCACATGTCTCTTCATTTCCCATGTATCTATTGTTAAGAATTGACTTTTTTGTGGCAGTGATTAATGGTGGTTATGCAGAAGCACGAGATCTCTGTAAACATAACTTAGTTCTGGGGGAAAATCCAGGAACAGTTCAGCAAGTCACTTAATCTTGGTGAGAAGATCAGCAGTCAAAGCCCCATGAGCAGAATATGCCAAATCGTTCTGCTAAGTGCTATGACAGTGAGAGAGAATGTGAGGCATAATAGTGCTGTGTTTTTATTATTATTTATAAATTGGATTACAGTAGCACTTAAGGCTGTTTGTCAACTCAGGGTTAAAATGTGCAAGCCACTTGAGCAAACACAACCCCCAGAGGCTTGCAATCTGAACTGTGGTTCCTGAAGGAATTCAGGACCCCACTGAGGTTTTAAGCAGGAAATCAATTTTTCTCCTTTTTTTTCCCCCCAGAATTATTTGCTAATCTGTTTGCGGTTTTGTTTTGGGATTTTTTTTTTTGGGTGTGGGTTGGTTTTTGTTTTCTCATTTTTAAATGGAATACTAACTGGCAAAAGGACTTCCAATGATTTCCATCCTCAGTCTCAACCAGGAAAAAACAGACGAATTACTGAATAAGAAATGAATGAGGAATTTCAGTTTCCGCTTCCTTTAAACATGGCTTCTGTGAGGAAGCTTCCAAGTTGGTGTCGGCTACTCCATTACTAGGTCTAACTAGAGACTGGTAATGCAGAGGTATATTGTAACAGCATCATCACCACCACCATTCTGGACAGCAGCTGAAATCCTGCTGCCTGAGTCATTAGAAGGGAAGCAGACAAACTCTGGAGGTGTTAGGTCACAGTATCCATCAGGTCTTTGAAATTTTTCGTTTCTGCCACCCCATACCTTGCTCACACAATCTGAGATGCCAATTAAACTTTAATTGGTGCTTTCTTGCTGCTCTTTCTTCTTTCATAATGGCTCTAAGTAAAGCCTGTAAATCAGCCACAAGCAGAGCTTAAGAACTGTTCATTTTCACCATGCTCATACTCTTCATTCAAAACGTCAGCAAGAAAGACTGAAGAAAGATTAGTAACTGTGGTTCTTTTGTGGCAGAAGCACTGTAAATGTACCTGACAGCTGCCTATTACCGCATTTAAGTACTCCTAGAGCGTTTAAAAGGCTGCTGTCAAAATATTTTCCAAAATATTATTATCCATTATTTATATTCTAAACAGAATTTGTTTGTAGACAAAATTTGCTCTTCAAGAGGCACGCAGTAGCTTTGTTATCAGAGAATTTCTTCTGAAACACTGTTCTTTAAAAATAAACACGAGTCAATGACACAACTGATGTGAGACTTGCCTTAGAATCACTCAACTTCATACAATGAGAAAAGCTAAACCTCTGAATCCTTTTTAATTTCTCGTTATAATTTAGCACGACTTAAGTTCTTTATCTCCTCAAATGTACGAGGGAGCAGGCTGAAAAGGTAGTAAGAGTTTAAACAAAGGCAGCATGCTAAAATGGAACCAACAACTCAGTTTAATTACAGTACTAACACAAAGCCAGCAACCTGTATGTACTTTCTGCATGAAACATTACAGATAAAGTTTTGACCTCCAACTGAATGTTAGTAATGTCTCCCACTGATTTCAAGAGGACCAGGTTTAACTCTAATGGTCTCCTGGCCTTAGGGGTTTCAGTGCATCTTTTTGACTATAATTCTGAAAAGAATTCTTCCTCTTACGCAGTTTCTCATCCTATTGCTCTTTTCCCTACTGACGACTTTGTATCTTAGCAAAACATTTTGCAGACACAAAAAGATCCCAGGGTGACCTCTGACAGCAAGCCTTTGTCACTCAACATCCACAGAAATAAGTGCCTTTTCCCAAGGCTGTGGTATGTCTTCTCTAGAATGACTGCCAGCTCTATGGACCCCAATTCCCAGCCCAGTGCCCGGGAAGTTTTGCAGACTGAAGGAGTAGAGCAAGTTATAACTGCTTTTACCCATCCACAAAAACATTTCTATGGTCTGAAAGAGTCTGCAGAAAGGGAGGTCTATGGCTAATGCACCATTTTTGCCCGCTCCAAAGAGAATTTTGCCATTTAAGACACCATAAGAAGAGTGTGAAACTGCTGTATGTTTCAGAAAGCTTTATGGCTTCACTAGGTGGGACAATAAAAGTTAGTACTGGGTCCATTAATAGACACGAACACCTGCTGCCATACTAAAGGGCAAAAATCCACCTTTACCCATTCCCAGAGGCAGTTCAGTCACTAAGAAACATCAAATCCAGTGCATACCAGCACAGCTTTAGTCCTGTCCTAACAAAACTATTCCATGAGTGAAATCCTCATCACACATGTGCAGCCCCGAGACAGCTAAGGAAATAACAAGTGACTAATTTGCTTTGCCACATCTGACTCCAGAATGACGTAGTATGGGTCACAAACATTGCCCAGAGTATATGCCACTGTGCAAGATTTAACATCATCTTTGGAGCTATATGGATCCAAGAAGCTGTCAGTGGGTTTACGGCAGCTGTAGTTTTGTTTTAAACTGTGCTATTTTTGTCATTATTTCACACTACCAATTAACCTAAGTGGGAGAAAGGGAAATGATACACTGCTTCTCTCACAGTTAGATCAGTGATGGTGAAAAATGTTTTCATGGCGCATCCATGTACAGGTTCAGGCTGAGCACTCTTTCATAACAGAAAATACCAAGCAGACTTTTAAGGTAAAATATGCAATCATGATCTTAAATTCACCTCATTTAAGTTAAAAGTTTTTAAAAAATACTTATATCAGAACTATTTTTGTTCTACCCGCTGCATTTAAAAAATAGCCAAACGCATTTCTGCCACAATAAACACTTCACATACAGATTTAAATCTAGGAATTAATTTCCATGAAAAGCAATAAATCCTTATGACCAGGTTTCTTAACAGAATTAGTCAGGATCCTTTCAGCAGTTTGATCCAGCATAACTAAAATAAATAAGCACATATACTATACATGTCAGGCATATTACATTCTCTAAAATATGAACAAGAATGATTTCCAAAGCAAATCCTTTTTAAGTGATCAGTATATATTGAGCATACCTTATGTACCTTGGTTAAGCTGTTCTTCCACTTGCTGGAGTAGACCAACACATCAGCTCTGGGATGAGTAGTCCTTGCTTGAGTGTACAGCGGTTTTTCAACTTTTTGTTTTGAATTGAGGAGGGAGAGAGCCACCTTTGTTGACAAACCAAGAGGATTGGGGTTGTTGGGACTAACGGTCCATGTAGAGTAGGCTGAGATTTTCTGATCGCTTTGCAGCAGATGCAATGGTTTTCTCTTCAAGAGATAGCACCAGGTAAAACTTGTCGTGGTCTTGAGGCTTGGAAATGACAACCTCTGCAGTTCTCCTGCATTCATCACAGCCAGCATAGTTACAGGCTTTGCTTGGCCATGGCTACTGATGTGCTTGCTCTCATTACTGTTACTTGGGGAGTTTCTTTCTTGACTGCTACTTACAGCCTTGAGAAGAGAACTCTGATTATTCACTGGAGACAATTCAGATGGTTTTCTAACCACAAACACGGGCGATGCTGAAGACCTAAGGTCTTCAGATTCTGGTGACTCCTTCAGAGTTTCTGAAACGCCAGTCTCAGATGAATGATGGTCAGGCAACAGTAGGTCAGAAGGACTAGCTCTGCTGCTGTTTTCATGCTGTGCAACACCATCAGCATCCAAGAGGTGATTTTCAAGAGGCTCTGTGGTGCAAACCTGTCTTACCAAAACTGGTTTCTTTTGCTTACCAGTAGGGTCACTAGATCTAATGTTCAGTGACTGCAATGGTCTAGCTTCTGTCATGCAGGCAGCTCCACTCTCATCTTTCACACGTTTTTGCTGTTTTTCCATGGCAATATCTAAACTGTTGGCTGGGGAAAGCATTCGTTTACTTGAAGCTGTAGCTTCTGGTTGAGGGAAGAGTCCGCTAACTGGCACTTTCTGAATAATATTCAAAGAGCTTGACAAAGATGAATTTCTGGTTCCACTTTCTGCTTGCGAATTTTCAAATTCAAATGAATTTGGCAATGTCTTCTGATTATCTTTGTGAGATTTTGGCAGCTGAGCTTTGCCTTCAAGCATTGGCACTGTCACAACATTTGTTTTGCAAACAGATTGATTTACCTGATCCTGGGTCACTAAAATGTGAGGAAGGGGTGTAACAGTTGCAAAGCCATAGGATGGCATACTGCTGTGAATACGGACGGGAACCACAAAAGGAGGAATCTGATGTATTTGACTGCTGCAGTTATTTGGGACAATCTGCTTTAGAGGAGGCACAGAATATGGAGTAGACATGTCAGGCAGTTTAGTCTGCAATGCAAAAGAGGATACATTCTGGTCCACCCCAACTTGATTTGGAACAGTTTGAGTCGATAAAGTATTTTTTAGCAATTTTGAAGAGTACGGTTGACCTATATGCAATGTTTTAACTTGTAGTTGGTACTTTGGAGCAAAACAATCCTTCTTTTCATTCGGGTGACAAGAAAGCATGTATGTGCTCCCCTGTTCCTCTTGGGCTGATGCTTTAGTTGATGGCTGTGAAGGCTGATGTGTTGAGGGTGGTTGTCCTTGCTTGTTCAGCACATGATCTACAGGCTGCTGAACCGAAGACAGGCTAACAGGATTACAATTTTGAATTGCTGAGGGAATCCTGGAGTGAGTCTGTGAATGCTGAGTACTTGAAGGGAACTCCACTGAAGATTTGCCAGAGGTCTGCAGCCTGTGCAATGGCACTGTGGGTACATCCGCAGCATGAGCTGCCTGAAATGAAGTTGATTTACCTTGTGCCTGATGATTTTCTGGAGAAATATTTAAAGATATTTGCCTCACAAATGGCCCCCTCCTCCTTTCTAGCAGAGGCACGTGTCCAGTAACTCCATTTGCAGACGATGCTTTCGGAGCGGCTATCTCTACGAGCGAGGCAGGTTTTGATGAAGACAGGCTTCCACAGTCAAAAGACTTACTTCTGTAGTCTACAACCTCCATCGATGGCTGTGTGCAGCTGATCTGCTCCGAGGCAGCACGTCTCATTTCCCGGTAATGAGGTCCAGGCACAACCAGTGCATGCGAGCCAGCGGGAATCATAAGGAATTCTGACGACTTGCTAACAAGTTCTGCTTGGGAAGGGTTCTCAGACTTCAAAGATTCATCTTTATCAAGTGAAGCTGAGAAACTGGAGGCATGAGACAAGCTACTTTCCCGACTTAAACTTCTGGAAAGCGTGGAGTCAATGCTTGATTCGGCAGATGAATGCTCCATTTCAGCCAAGCGAATTCTTTTCTTCTTTGGTGGCAGCTTTTCTGTTGGCAATTTTGACAGCGTTTCACTGCGCTGTGGCCAATTAAACCTTTCTGTCTTTTCTGGATCGTTGCATTGGTTATCTTGGTCCCTGTCTGGTTCTTCTGTGACCAGTATTTCAGGAACCTGGATGTTATGCTGGCGAACAAGTCTTGAGGGCTGAAGCGGTGCGCTTCTCTCATTAGAAACTATTTGGCTTCCTTGAACTTCCCCTCTAGGTGCTTCTGATGATAGAGGTTGACGATGCTGGGGAGTATTCAGAGGAGGGTGTCTATCTTCTTGGATCACAACTGTATTCAAAGAACGGTGCTTTGCAACATTGTTGGGGTCTTGAGAAGAAACTGGTGACACTCTTTCAAATGACTCTGATTTCTCAAATGAGCTATTTCTACTCAGTGAATTGGTGTGCTGTATCACTGAGATGCCAGTACCTTGTCTTTTCAACTCCACCTTTTCTTGTACAGCTGAACTCACCTGCTTTTCAGTGTGCGGAGCCATCTTTGGCTCGGTTGTCTGATCTGTGCCTCGAGCCACAAGCTGAATTTGGGAACTCTGAAGTAGAAGGCTGCTTGGCTGTTGTGACCCTACCACTGTTGTTGCACTGTGTTTTGACAGATTGGAAGAATTTGCTGGCTTGCCTTGGCCTTCTGTATTCTTTGATAGTATGCTCGTATCATTTTGCTGTGGGTCATCATCATCGCCAACACTTTTCATTTTCCTTCTCTTCCTTATCTGGGGTGTCTGCTCCCAGACACCAGTTGAAGTAGTGACTCTGTAGTGTAGAATTTGAGGCTGTGTGCTGTTTGGAATGGTTTTATGCTCAGGCTCTCGGATTGCTGCTTTAGTTTTAGGTCCATGCAACTCCGAACAATAAAATTTCTTGTGGTTTTCAAAGTTTTCCAGTTTTCTGTATCTGTTTCTGCAGGTTTCACACTCAAACATTGTTCCTCGCACCTGAGGGGACTTCTTTGTTTTGTCTAAATTTGATCCCTGTGCAAGGGACTTGCTCCTCTGCAATAATGAATCATTACATCCCACATAACTTTCTTCTACAGATCGCACTGGTCCGAGAACTTGGCTTTCACCAGTTGAAGAATCTTCTATTGCTGCCTGTCTAACAAGGGTCCGAGGATGTCCACCTTGGTTCAGTGGAGTAGCAGGTCCTGATACAAAAACATCATCATATAAAGAGCCAATTTTATCATCAAATGACTGACTACCTCGAAGGGGATGGGAGGGGGGTATTACATGTGGAGGTACTGCTGAGTAACTGGTAGTAGGCATGGAATTACTTCGTGTTATAGGTAAACAGTCAAGGGATGGTACAGAAAGAAGAAAAACTTGCTTTGATTTCTCAGTGGGTGTGAAAGGAGACTTTGGTATATCAGAGCTTGAGCTAGTTCTTCTTCCCATGGGTTTTAAATCAAACTGGAAAGAATCCTTAAATATGTAGGATTTTGGTGAATCTATGCTTCCTCTTCTCGAAAGAGATGTTCTTCTTGGTTTCACGCTATCTAGCTGTTTGTCATCCACAACAGCTTCATTATCAGAAATCAACTTTGAGATACGTTCCTCAAGAGTTTTTGTTGCCATGGGAGGTCGCATTTGGCCAGAGAGAATCAGATTTTTTTCAGCACAAACCGTCTGTACCACTGATGCTACCACGCCACTTGCTCGTGGCACACAGGGCATGTTTTTATTTGGATCTTTCTCAGAGGTCAACAATCCTCTTACAAAAGGAGCTGGTGGGCTCATTGTTTGATCGGCACTTTCAGAACGAGAGAAATAACCAGAATCAGTACTACCTAAACTTCTAGGGCTCAAAAGGCATTTTCCTTGCTGATCTTGAGAACCATCGGTTGCTTGCTGTCTCTGGAGCTGAGCATGCCCTGCTCCTACTGCAGATCCCACTTGTTCCTCTAGTAGGCCCATTTCTACTTTCTGCTGTTGCTTTATGTCATTCTCCTTCAATGAGGCTGTATGTGTTAAGTTTGACTGAACAGTTGTCACTTTAAAATCTTTTCTCTGTGCTGCAGCAAGTTCGGGTGCTGGTTCTGTTACTTTTGGACTATCAGCCCTTAATGGAGAAACATTCACAGGATGGACTACCACTTTTGGTAATGCTGCCCTTACTTGAGGTTCTGTATCATGTAATGAAGAGTCACCTGGTATACAGTCTGGGCTGCTTAATGGAATAGGGCTTCCTTTCCGCAATGGTTCTGCACTCGAAATGACTTTCACTATTTGTGCAGGTTCCAGTTCTTGATCATCTTGTCTTTCATCAGCAGTGCCTTCATCTTCACTTTCACCGCTTTCTTCCACATCTGAGTGAATGCTAAGTGCTTTTTCTGAGTCGTGAGATAAGAAGAGGCCAGCTGAATCTGGTTGCAGCACAAGTCCAAGTTTGATAGCATGTGCATGAGATTTTTTGTGCTTGTACAGATTGCTTTTGGTTTTAAATGAAAACCCACATGTCACACAAGGATACGGTCGCTCTCCAGTATGGGATCGGATGTGCTTTTGGAGAACACTGGGCTTGGCACAGGCCCGATTGCAATACTCACAGACGTATTTCCCTAGCTTTTTAGGCTTCTGGTCTTTCAAGAGGTTACATATTTGTTCTACACCATGGTTTACAACTGACGCTATCTGGGCTGAATTATACACAGGACCTATAGACAAGTGTGTTGAACTCGATGTGCTAATTGACAAAGGTGTAGATGAACTAGCTACTAGCTGGTTTTGAGAAAAAACCTGAGTTACAGTGGAAGATGAGGTGTGGACAACAGATGAAGTTACTGCTATGCTGTATATCTGCTGGAGCTTGGGGTTTTCTTGACTCTGCTGTTGCACCAGCGATCTAGTGAAACTTGGACACATAACAACCTGGTGATTTTGTTGATTGGTCTTAGTAATAAGGTCTTGTGAATGAGAAACTGACTGGCCTTGTGCTTGCCCAGTCTTGGCTGTTGCTGCTACATGCACATTGTTTAACGTAGACGGGTAATAGTGAGGTCCAGCTGCAAACTCATGCTGTGACAAAGAAGACTGATTTTGGACGCTTATTGTATTGGACGTGAGACTAGAAGAGGTGCTTACAGTTTTATTTGGTCTCAGTTTCTCTATCTGCATTCCATAAGGGGGGCACTCTTGTGCTAAGGTGTTCAGTTCAGGCTCCATAGCTTTTAATAAGACATCGAACGCAGTACGGGTACATGGGGATGATGTACTGCAATCAACAAAGTTAATACATTCATTACTGTCAGTCTTTGTTTTACTTGATGAGGAGTTTGAGAGAGACTTCTTCTCTGGTGAGTTCAGTTGGCTTGCATTAGTATTCTCTACTGCCTGTTTACCCAAATCTAAGGACTGATGTGCCAACGAGAGTTTTGTCTGCACTGATGTCTCAGATTTGGTTGTTTCAACACTTATCTCACTGCTAAGAGCTCCCCCGTTTTGTTTGGTACACTGATTTCCATTTTGCACGGGTGGGTGATCCTGTGCTGTGGTGTGTTCGGAGGCATTTGGAAGAGCTTTTAGCGGTGAAGGGTCTACATTTTGCTTAACCTTGGCTTCAGCAGGGCTCCTCAAAGGCGATTTTGGTATTTTTTTTAGATGGTTTTCAGTCACAATCTTTTTTCTTTTCACACCTTTAATTGCATCTTGGGTGCCTCTAGTACCAGCATCGGTGATTTCTGTTAAAACACAAAGAGAAAAAAGAAAATGCAAATCGAATAATGCAGTATATTTTTACTTATACCATTTTATCATCTCCAAGTTTCAACAGTAAGCCCTGGAGCAATAGGACTGTCCATCTCTCCTGCCTCCAATACCTTGTTTTAAATAGTAAAGGTATCTTAGTGAAGATCTATTTTGCTTTCATCTAAAAAGAACAATACTTTCTAACTGATACTGTAAGGCATTACAAAAGTAATTCACTATAGGAAAAGCTTCAAAGGAAATGCAAGAAAAGAAAGGCTACTGAATGAATATTTTAGCATTTATAGCAACTCCTTTTCAGATAAAGTAAAAAAGAAACCTCTGTCTTGCACTTGTTTAAAAATTCAAATCATTATAGCAGGAAAATGAAAAACCAAGACATAAATCTGTTTTCATGCTGTATTTGTCACTTCTTCCATCTATATGTTGCCGCACTCAAGGAATGAAGACAACTTCCTCATGGTTATATTTGTAAGTAGATTTATCATGGAAATGGCACAACCACCCACACCATCTGTCAAACACTGTATTTCAGAGCTCCAATTACTGAACTTCAATAGCATTTCAGATGAGCAACTACAGCGGATGAATAAAATCAGTCACACTTAAATGATTTTCTATTTGTGCATCATGAAACAAAATAAACTAAATCTGAATTATTTCATTACTAGCTACACTTGTTGCTGATTTTAGGCAGGTATGCATGCAGAGTTTCAGGGCTGCAGTGAAGAACAAATGAATTGGGGGATTATTCAGCAGAATAATCCTGTAGCACATACTTATATTTGTACAGAATACAATTTTCTCTATAACAAAAAAAAATACATATAAACTGAATTTCAGTGTTGATACTTACAAGCTTATTTTTTTATGGATACTTGATGTTACACACCTTCAACAGAATTAGACTTAATCTGGTGGGTTTATTTATTTATTTATTTATTTATTTATTACTTCTTTCCTAACACTCAGTTATAGCTACTGCCTCAGCTAGCATCACTGGTACTGCAGAGGAAGCCAAATATTAAATGGACGTAAATCCGTTTTCTTAAGCTTTTACAACTAGTTTATTAGGCTGTTAGTCAAACCCATATTTGTCTGATTGCCAATATTCTAAGCAAAGTAAGAATTTAATGTGATTAGAGAGCTGATGTCTTTGAAAAGGTTCAGCTGCATACACATTTTGGGAAGCAGTAATGAGTAACTCCATGTGGTATGTTTACCTAGCACAGAGTTACTCAGCAACAGAGGTGTATGTGCACTTCTAGGTAAAGAACAGGCTACCAGTCCTCTCCTCATCGGCAAAACACCATTACTGTGCATCACTTGCTTAACCACTAAAACTCTGTTGGAATG